>BGPR01007639.1:0-39625 GCA_013235015.1 Araneus ventricosus
ATTCGTTGGGTGTAATATTCAAATGTCTTGTCCAAAAGTGTCTGTTTCTAAAGGAATGCAATTCCAAGTAGTATAATTAGATTATTGCCGCAATTAGAGGAATTGCAATTTATACTGCTAGCATAAAATTTATGTGTGCAGAATACTTTTCTGAGTAAGTTTTGTCATTTGTTTTCAGTATTTGTCATTTGGTCTGTGAGAAACATTTTAATGTTGAAACAGTATTGCTAATAATTTTTTGATTTTTGGTTTCAGCCACGTGTTTTGTCTATGAGAAACATTTTAATGCTAAAACAAATATGAGTTTCGAATTTAATATAATATTAATAAAATAACGACAGTTCTCATAATTTTTTTATATATGTTTGTTTTATATCTCATGTTTCACGAAGATTCCCTAATACTGCTTTTTCTCAACGCTTCTAAAATACGAAACTATTCATAGTCATACATTTCTTTATGGACTTACATTAAACTAATTATCATCAGTAAATCAGTCTTACAGTCACTTTGCATGCAAATAACAAATACAAATATAATTCTGATTGTTGATACTCTCATTAAGTAAGTAATCCATATTTATTGTCATAAAATCATAATTTATTTTCATACACACCATTAAATATGAATATAAACGTTTTAATATATGTTCTTAAATCAAAAGGGAAAGAATTCATGAACGAGGTTTGTTTAGCAATAATTGTTTTTAAAGATACTCTTTCAGAAAGCATTGATTTTATACAAGAGGAAAATATTCTGTCATTATATAAATTGCATGAAAAAATCTGTTTTCGTGCATGAATGATTTACTATTTTTGTACCCATTAAGTTTTTTTAATGTAAATATTACATTTACTTTAAGATAAATGCCATTTCGGCGTCAGTAGTATTTCAGAAATAAGTTCAGTAAATAATGATTTTACCATGAAAAATTGGAAGCTTTATTCATGGTAAAATCATTATTTTTAGGCTTTCCCAAGTGGAAATAATGCAATAGACATTACATTTTGGGTAGTTGCATCTTTTTTTACGACAGAAGAACGCGTATTGGAAAAGACTTAGTATGGAATGTAATTTCAAAAATACGATGGTGATTAAAAATAATCATTAGAGATTTTATTTAGTAATTCTAAATTTTTTAACATTGCTCGTTAAGGTCCGACTGTGTTCGGAGACATTTTTTTGAAAAATAACGTATATATATTTTTAATGTTATTTTTTAACTGCATATGTTTTAAAACTATGAAAATATTGTAAAATTAGGCTTTCAAAATAATATTTTTTTAAAAAAACTGAGAAATTTGAAGAAAAATCACTAAAATATTTGCCTTACGCTAACAGCCATAGACAAAATCATATTCTAAATATACATAAATCCTTGTAGGAGTACATTTTTATGACAGTTATCTGTGTTACGCTCTAAAATATTTCTTGTACTTCAAAATAGTTTTCATGCAACGTAAAATAATTCTAACAGTTCGGTAATAAAACAGCTGTAACTCCATTTGTAATTCACGTAGAGTAAAAAGTGAGACAGTTTTAGAAAGCTGGTTAAACAGGCTACGAAATTAAGTCATAAAAATGTTTTTGATAATTTCATCAGAAACGACGATTTTAAACCAGTCGGATACCTTAAGTTATAGTAGTATAACAAAAAGATTAGTTTACTGCTTTTCAGAGAGCTAACGCTCAAAAATGCCATTATATTATACCTGAATATAAATAATTATTATAGCATTGGTGAGAACTAAATGATAAATAGTTACGAGAAAAGGTAGGAATAAGGTTGCCTAGATTATATTGCTAACAGCTGAAAATAATCATAAAAATAAAAATTTAAAAAATATGAATTAAAAACGATGTTTGAAAATTCACTGTCAAGGAATATGTTACGTTTTGAAGTTTATTACTTCTGCTTGCTCTCATGTTAAATCGCTCTATTATTTAGATTCGAAACCTAGACAGGTTCATCTCGTGTGAACATCATAATAGTTTTCGAAAGGTTATACCACGTTTCAAAAGCTGCTTAACGTCTCGATTTCCGTCAATGCCATCTAAATGGAAAACGGCGCAGGAGGGGCAAGAACAACTGAAACAAATAGAGTATTGAAATAGAAATGAAAGCAAACGTTCTTATGAAAGTGATTTAAAATATGTCTCACTGCAAAGAATTTACGCAACATGAGTTTCTATTTTAAATTCTTTATATCTCATGGCTGTCGTTTTCTTCCCCTTTTTCCATTTCTTCTTTTAGGCAACAGAAACTATCTTGAGCGGTGGAAGAAAAAAAGTAAAACATCTGAGGATCTTGAATAATAAAATAAATCAAAAGACATTCACATTTTTGTTTGCACGCTATGTGCTTTGACGCATATCTTTTCAATTTAGACGCTGCCTCGGCATGGAATGCTTTTTTCGATTATTTTAAACTTGTTCCTAGAAAACAAATTGAAAATGCTTCAAAAATGCATTTAAAACTTAGATACAAAACTGGTTGTTTGCTAAATTATTGAAAAGGCAAATATGAAGATCTTGATTCTTACAGTTTTTATGCAATGATGATACTGAAATTCTTTTGAAAGATGTTTATAAAATTCAGAATGCAACACGTGCACTCACTTAAAATAGAGAAAGCCATAGTATGCTCTACAGGGAATATTATTTTCTTTTGTAAAATGGCAATTTATGAAATATTATTAAAAATTACTATATTGCATTATGCGGTTTTGAACATTGATGCTTAATTTTTACTGGGATGCAACAATACGTATCCTTCAAAAAATCGAAAAAGAAAATCTAACGTTATGAATATCATACCTATCATATAAGACATCTTTTAATACATAAGATGGTGTTTGCTTTCCGCTTATTAAAGTTTACTTCTATAAAATTGGCTCTTTCTGCTTTTCTAAAGGCAATGAATAATTTCTTGCAAATATATTCTGTTGCTTTTAAAGACGTTTGCCAAAAGCTAAAGTTACAGCTTTTATTTTCACTATTTAAAATCTGCTTTCAGAAATCTTGTTCTGATTTTACAAAGGAGCAAACAATTTAACACTTTCTAATCGTGCGGCTAATATTATGTACTACCATTCTGTTTCCGACGTTTTCTCGGTCGTATATTCTTGTACCAAATTTACTGTATTATTCTAAGATATATTCTTGGCATATATTCTCTACTTGAAAGACAAATTTACTTCTAATGCTCTATTTTCAGGCAAATATTACATATTTCAAAGATTATGCACAAAATTCTTATCAACAATAAGATTTGCATAAATTTTGTTCTACCATGACATTGGAATGAAGCTTTGGGGTGGGGGACTGTTTTGTGTATTTTAATATTTCGTTCAGCTTCTACTTAATTCTTTTCCTTTCAGCTGTAAATGATGTTCTATAAATAATCGTCGGAATATAGAAGTAGAAGGATTTTAAAAAAAGAAAGTCAGATATAAGTATACTCTAACATACTTTTCTAAAAAGTATCGCAATACGTGGTTGTTTAAAAAAAAACAAATATTTTTTCATTTCAAAATATATTTTGTATAGTGAGTATTTTATCTACTTATTTATAACATAAAACTATCAAAAGGATAATTGCAGAAAAGATAATTAGAAGAACCATAATACTGGAATTACGATGCATATTTATAAATAATTTATCTCTTTAGAAATATTTTTGTGCTTTTATCACCAGACAACAGTTTGAATTCGTGATGATCAGCGGGTTCAAACTAAATCATCACTCCAAATGTGCATGTTATGAAGTTTTCATTTGTCCTATACAAGAAAAAGTATCTTTTCCAGTATATTTACTGAAAGTAAGTTCATATCTCTCATCAGACAGCATATAAGAGTCTGCTTTAGCCCTTCATCAAAGATTCATAACTGGCATACGGAACAATCGGAGTTCATTCCGTTCGCGAACATTTAATACGCGGGCAATAATCTGGCACGAAAGCTGCATCGCTGTCATTTTGATAAAAGCCCATTCGACACGGAAGTATTCCGTTTAGATGCATTTATCTACGCAACGGAAATTTCCTTCCAACATGGAAACAGCGTTCCTCACTGCGTTATTTCTGCACACTTACAGATTTAAACGCAGTGGTTGAGAGAGAAGCTGAACCATTGCTATCTTTGTATTCAAAACACATTGCTTGCTTACAAACGCCGCTGTTAAATTAGGAAACGGGATATAATTAATAAACGAATTCTACTTGATTTTAATTTTCCATGATTAGTTTCGGTAGTGTAACATGAATTTAGAAAGATTCTGCCAAAGAGGGAGGGTGCTCTGATAATTTAAACAAGTTACTATCGAAATCAGAAAAAAAAAATCGATGAATTGATGTTCTTGAGGAAAATAACTGGTATGAAATAAAATCGTGTTCCATTTCGCATCATGTGATTGTTATTCGTCGCTTTAAGAATATTTTTTGTATTTTCTGCCGTCGAAATCGGAAAGATTTCAATTCGAATTGCCAACTTGAGACGTCAATAATATATGCAGTTGCGGTCTGTTTTTAAAATATCATCATTGTAATAAGGTGGGTGTTTGCATTTTGGTTAGAGTTTCGACCTTTAAAAACCCCATGATGACGGTCGTATAGAAACTATAAATTGAAATCTATAACTTTATACTTCAAAAGATATAACAAACATGATTTTTTTATATTTGTTAGTCGCGAGAAATCTTCAAGAGTTAACCCTCTCACAATGAGCGTGGCGGTCCCGGGAGGTCTTAAAATTTCCTCTTACAGTCTGAGGGGGTTGGCTTCTTTTGAGGGGAGGTGAGGTTCTGAGATCGCTTAGGAGACAAGCGCGGTAGGGAGCCCAATTATTCTTGCCAACCGTAGCCAGTTGCCATGCGTCATACGGGGAGGTTATAGCAAGGGAGGGGTAAATGACCACCCAGATTGGGCGAGTCCAATTCATGTCGCTTACAGCCAAACACTCACGGTTTTAAAGGGGCTAGAAGAAAATGTCGCCTTGCGTTTAAAGATTTAAATGATACACTGAAAATTCCATATTGAGATTTTCTAATTCCAGTCCTATTTTAGTGATAATATAAAATAAAGAAATCGACATGAATGAAAAAAATATTATTTAACATGGAAAAAAATAAACAGGAGCTGAGCGATTTTGCTCTAAAACTGTTGTTCTTTCGTTCATTAAATATCGTTTACGACAGCAAGACATGCTAAGATAAAGTAAATAATCCTTAAATATACCTTTTGATTTCGTCGCAGGAAAGATTAAAAACATAAATAAGTTGAAAATGTATTATTACAAATAATCCGACTAAAGACACTTGAATTGAAAGTAAATATAGCCTTATCTAGATCCTGGTGATAAAGAAAAAAATGCAAGCATATCGCACATTTAACATGCAAATGTTTATCAATTTTCCAGGAATATTATCACTAAATTCTCTGTAGTTCGTGGTAACCTTCCTGCGAAGAATTTTAAAATAGCTTTCGCTGTGAAATAATTTTAAAAACTACACAGAGATCTAATAATAAAAAATAAACTTCGAATGAAAAAATATTTAAACATTTTGCTGTTGAAAAAATAGTAATTTCACATTCTTTGAATTTGAAAAGTAAAAGTATATCCAAATTTGAATAGTTTCATCTTGACCTTCTCAAAAATTTAAAAAACGATTAAAAAGGTGATAATCGACTGAGGTACTGAGAGTTTCGTTTCAAAGCGAAGCAGCAAAAAGGAGTCAGGGACAGCAAAAACAAAAATGTTTATAGAAAGATATGAAAAATTGGACATAAAAAAAGTCAAACATTTTTTTTGTAAGCGATTTCAAATGTGTCTTAATGAAGTTTCTTTACGCAACATAGATTCGTCTCTGTAAATCCTTTCAGTCGCTGCTTGCCCATTTCTTTTCCCTTTCTTCTTTCTGTCTTTTTCTGTTTGCCATTTTTTAGCATTAGTGACTGTATAGAGAGGGAATGGACAGGACAGAAGAAAATATTTTTGGATTTCGGAGAATGAGATAAGACAGAAAAATGGATTGACATTTTTTCGTTCTGCTATTGTTCGATGTGTTTTGACGTACGTTATCTTATATAAGGGCTGCCTCTAATTGGTTGAAGTTAAGTTACGAATTGAAATTGTTTTAACTTATATTTACAACTTAGAAAGAAGGATGCTTTAGTCTCAAATGCATTGAGAAGGACAAATCTTAAAATGTTCTCATGACGCGTTTTTCCCTATCATGCCAACATTGATTTTTTTTGGTAACATACTTCTTATACAAAAAGTGTAAAGAATATACATGACTCAAATAAAAAAGAAATCACGATATGTGTAGTACGCCCTCTTGGGAATATTACTTTTTATGGGAAATTGTGATTTTGTTATGATTAGTTTTAACTCTCTAACCCCTAGGCGACTTTTGTCTTCTAGCCCCAATAAAACCGGGTTTGGAAGGATACGACATGAATTGGACTCTCACAACATGGGCAGCCACTTACCCCACTACCTCATCCCCTGCTGTAACCTTCCCTTAAGGCGCAAGGAAATGGGCTGTGGTTGGCAAGGGTAATTGGACCCACTACCGCGCTTATCTCCTAAGCGATCTCAGAACCTCCCCTCCCCTCAGAAGAAGCCAACCGCCTCAGACCGGCCTTCGTCGCTATTAAGGGGAAATTTGTAGACCGACTGGGACAGTCTCGCTCGGTGTGAGAGCGTTAAAGCATTATTTATATAAATTAATTGAATAAATTAAGTCATCATTATGGAAACAGGTCTCCACTATTCCCAAAGCATTCGCTTGATACGAAATCAAAGCGATGCAGTAAGTAACCGAGTTAAAAATAATATATTTTTCATCTGCTGGCCATCGATTTTTGTAGATGGCGTCTATCCTCTACCAAAATGATACCACATAGGCAAGCGACAAAATATTTACAGTTGTCAAATTATGATTTATAAAATTCACATATTATATTACATTCAAACAAAAAAACTGAGACAAATCGAATTTATCATCATCAAATAAATTGTAAATAACCAGCCCCTTTAAAACGAGCCTTTTTGGGAAGATGCGACAAGAGTTGGACACTCCCAAACTGGGTGACCACTACCTCACCCCTACTATAACCTACCCTTAAGGCGCACGGAAATGGACTGTGGTTCGCAAGGATAATTGGACCCCCTACCGAGCTAATTTCCGAAGTGATCTCAGAACCTCACCTCGCATCAAAAGAAGCCAACCGCCTCAGAGCGGCCTTCTTTGCTGTTAAGAGGAAATTTTTAGACCGCCTCGTTCGGTGAGAGAGGGTTAAAGGCAATGTACTATGTTATCCCAGATATATGTTTCACTCCTTACTGTTTACTTGATTAAAACATAGTTCGTTCTTCAGAAGCCTAGATAGCGGAGAAGGCAATGCGGCATGACAGTTTATCAAGACCTAAATTAATTAAACAAATGCAGTATCTGTGAAACTGAGACCTAAAACAGTAGTCATCAGATATGCTTCAAATTTCAGACACTCTGTTAAGATAGTATTTATTATCGTGTCGTTATTTCTCAAATAAAACATGTGAAACTTCCTAAATGGATGTTTTATTGTACATAAATATTTTCCTTTGAATACTGATGGAGTCATTCCGACGATACGTGATATTAATTCAATAATGCGGACTGATTTAAACTTATAAATCCGGTGCGAATACATCACAAGAAAACATACGGTAGTTCCTTGTTGAACTGGCATTGACATTTATTTATGTCATGTAATTTTTAAGTAGCGTTAATTAAATCCGCCATTTATAAGCTTGTTAATGCAATGCCGTATTTAGATTTTAAGTTATCTCAAGTAGCAAAGTCAACTGTAGAAGCTTAAAAATGGCACAAAATAAATATTTGTCATGAATTCAATCTCCAGAGTTCACATGCGTATGTCAGAAACGAGAAACCACTTACGGTTTGTGTCTCTTGTCCCTTAAGCTGGCCACCCACGCCATTCCATTTTTTATCCTATCAATTTAGACAGTCCATACACGATCGCTTCTCGCCACGCAAATTCATGCACTACGATTCATTCCGATTCCCGAGCCCCGTCCTTTCCTCTTTCCTCGGTGAACCACACACCTCAAACCTTTCCACTCCACACACATACCTACTCCCGTCACTTTTATAGTACGAAAGCCCAAATGGAGAGATGCGCATTTGGAAAAATTGGATATCCATCTTTCCGTTCCACAATTTTCAACGGTTTTCCTCATTGATAATTTCATTTGTTGTGAAGGGTAGTGAATGACCAGCTTTAAACTGGACATTCACTATCGATCTTTTCCAAATCCAGTTGGAGGTCTTCTTAGCAGACCGTTTCCATTTCCGGCCTATAAAATTTAGTCGGTCATTTACAATTCGGACTGTGCCAACCGCACCTACGGGCAAACCTATCCCGTAGGATAGTGCGTCCTACCCCGTCTTTCAAAACGGGTCCCCCGGCCTGATTTCCCAAGACTGACTCCCACGCACACACCCGCCCCCATTTTGTGATTTTCGCTTTTGTGAAAGAGCTTCGGTCTTCCTAACCGATTATCGTATTTCGGTTTTATGGCCTCGAGGGCCGAAAAAAATTCCAACCCGATAGAATCCCAACTTTTTCCTCGGTCTCATAGGTTTCTTACATTGACGAAGGGGTTTGATATCTTGTGTTCCAAAAGAAGTGATTGGTCTAGCGGTTGTAACGCATTGCAGTTTTGCTTAAAAGAACATTACAGCTATGTTAAATTTTAACATAATTCAGTGATAATACTTCTGGAGTAAATATATATTTATATACAAATATAAAAATTATTAATAATATAATAAATTAAGCCCCAAGGCTGGGTGTCCATTCACTAATAAGAAATAATTAGCGGGTTTCGCTAAATTGTCCAAATCGGACCTTCGTGGAATGCGACCACCAGTTTCGCTCTCGGGATGTCATCTCCTCTCTAGTTTCTCAGTCCCGAACTTATATCGCAACAGAGAAGAAAAATCCCTTTGCGTTCTCACGGGAAAACTTGTCAGCACAAAAGCCACCTGTTTAGGAATTTTGCCTACGTCGCAATCGGTAGATGAAAGTCTGTAATGAAAGAGGGGGTGAGGATTCCCGATGTTTGAAGGACCGCCAGCATGAAAGGCAGGTGTCTATTGTTCAGATGAATCTGAAAGTGACCAGAGTCTGGGAACGCACACACCCAGTCTTCAATCAATTTCAGCTGTCGGAGTAGGGCGTACGTCACACGGTGAATGTCCCACTTTAAATATAAAGAACACGTTTGGCACTTGGTCTGTCGTAGTGGCCATTTTTTCAGGAAGATGGCCAATTAGTGCGAAGCCGATGTCGGCAAATTCTCAATCAAGGGATATTGAAACTTACAAATAAGCAATGTGAAAAAAATGGTATGTGTTTCTTTAACATGCAGGAGCGATAGTGATTAGATGCAGGAGTGATATTGGCATTTATGGAGATCTAAAATGTCTTAGGTCGAAGGACTCCTACTTTTACCGATTCGGGGAATTGCTCCCTTTGATAGAGATGGTATAGTTAAAAAATCCGTTATGTTTATTTAGAAATTTGATTTTTCATTATTGATCTTGTAATTATTTAAGATCACTTTTATGGAAATTCCATTTATATCTTAGATATATTGAGGTAAATCGGACAGAAACGGTAAGTCTATATGTTGTTCCTCATTTGGTTTTAAACGATTTTGGTCTAACCTTAAGTGGAGAGTACGAATTTGGATGAAAAACAGAGCAGCAAATATTTTACTTGCAATATTCAAAATCAATTTTTTTTTTTTTTCTAATAATTAGCTTAGTTTTATTCATAAAAAAACAGTTATTATCATCACCATTGTAACGGAAATTACTAGTGTACACAGATTACTGAATAATAATAACAAGCAGATTCTAGTGATATGAAATATTTTCTTTAAAATTCTTTTGCGTTTTCTACTATGTCACACGTAAAAATATCAAGAAAAATCATCATAAAATATCTAATGTTTTTCTAAATTTCCAAGTTACAGCTTTACATACTTGAAAAATTTGAAATTTCGTTAATTTTCGAATTACATATGTGTTCGATCTATGCAATTCATTTCAGTCGTTTCATCATAATTAACCAAACTGCTTATCTAAAAAAGTTTAAAAAACCATCTATATTTCTTCAAGATAAAACTACAGTGAAAGACTATTTTTATATCAAGAATAAGCCATCATGCGTTTCATTTTGCAGAAAAGAACATTTTCAGCCGTGTTGCAAATGAGATGAATTTGTCGTTAAAGATATGAAGCAAAAATAGCATGCGAGACCATTAATTTCAAATTAAAATCGAATCATGTACAGCTCTTACTCATTAAGAGTTGGATCCTTGAACTCCTCATTTTACAGAAATTGCCTCGTATTCTCTTTTTACTTTTAGAGAAATGTTGTAAATGTGATATTTGGAAAAGTCCTGAAATTTTATGTAAACTTTTCAGAGCTTATTTATTTAAATAGTTTTTTTTAAAAATAAGTATGTACTGTATTTACGAATAATTCGTTATTTACAGGTACTGTACCGTAATAAAACGTTATTTACATGTACTGTACCGTAATAAAACAATATTTATAGGTATTGTACCGTAATGAAACATTTTTTATATGTACTGTACCGTAATAAAACATTATTTACAGGTACTGTACCGTAATAAAACATTATTTACAGTTACTGTACCTACGAAAAAAAGAGAATTGCAGGTATTGTCAAATTTAATACTCCATCTGTAAGGCTTCATTTTTTAAGTAGGAATTTTTTTTATACTTGAAATTATGAAATTTATCGTCAGTATGCGAAATATTTTACTGTTTTGACGAAAATATACGGTGGTTTTGACTTCTTTTATATCGTTGTGGGTGCTTGTTTCCCATGGATCTTATTCAATTTTTTGCAGAAAAAAAATAACTGAAGTTTTTACTGATAAAATTACATCTCAGATATATATTAAAAAATCCAATTTCTAGTTTTGAAGAAGGAATATTTCTTATAGGTCTTATAGATACATAACCTTTGCAATTATACTAATTACGTTTCCGTTTCCTCTGCTTTTAAAACTTTGTTCTATTATATTTTACAACAATACTTTTCATTTTCAGTTACTGCGCTTAAATATCAAGGCGTTCGCCGATAATAATTGCATTTATCGTGTCCCCGTTGTCGTTGCTATAATAAGAGTAAATTTCTAAAAATAATATAAAGCTTAAAGAAAAAAAAGAAAGGCGCATTTACGGTCCGCGACGTAGATTTTTCGTTAAAACGCCGGGTTAATATCATAAAGCAAGTGTTTCGTATTAATATGTAATTTAATTATCAATCTCTTTAATGCAATATTTACACAGAGGTTACAGAATCGATAAAGCACAAGCTACCGCAGATTCTTGCTACATGCGATAAAATTGCGATTTATCTATTCCAGACATGGGCAAACTACGGCTCTCCGGAAGGTTTTATCCGGCCCGCGGATAGAATTTTAATTTGCCGGTCCGAAGGAAAATAAAAGAAAATATCATTTATATATTATATATCCATCTCCTTTTCTACTTTGTTTAAATATTATTTTTTTTTCTTCCTTTTTTTTCAAATGACTGATGATCTTTTTACTTTCTCTATTTTTGTTCTACAAAACATAAATCGACGGAAATAGCAAGTACAGTCAGTGTTGGCGCTAGTGCGTCTGCCTTTCGCTCGCGCCCTCTGGTAGTAATGTTCTTTTTTATTTGATTTATTGATGGTATTTCCGGTTTCATTTCTGTTGAAAATCATTCTGTTCTTCGCTTTCAACCACATCGCAACGATGTGTTTCTGTACACTACTCGCAGTGCATATTCTATAGAAGCTATCAATAAACAGACAGCTTTCAATCGGTAAAGTGTTAAAAGCGGAAGTTCTTTGTTAGTTATAGCTGCAGACTGGCGCCAACAAGCGTTATCCCTTTCTCGATGAGCAGACATATGGGAATCCAATATAGGTGAATTAGACCTCACATGTGGCAGACTGCGCATTTTAAGCTCCAGCCAGCGGCTTTTTCTCTTGGCGCGAGTTTTAATATTATTGATTGCGTATGGAAAGATTGCGGACATATAGCATCATTGTGAATAGTGGTGAAAGTATTAAAAGTATAGCGTAGCCTAGTGCTTGTTTGGGTTATTCGTAAAATATTTCAACCCCAAAATGGGTACTAAAAACGTAAAGTTGATTCAGAATGCCGTGCTTTTAATGATGAATGGACCTGGAAATATTTTTTTACAGTTGTTAAAGATAAACCAGTGTGTCTCATCTGCAATAAAGCTGCAGTCTTCAAAGAATATAATATTTCCCGTCAGTTCACATCTAAGCATAAGCATTCCAATTACGAAGCACTGTCCGAATATGAAAGAAAACAAAATGTAGAAAGTCTTTGTAAAAAATTATCAGGCCGACAAAATTTTTTCAAGAAGGTAAACACTATCCAAGAAGCAGCTACACATGCAAGTTACATTGTAGCATAAAATATTGCTAAAAATAATAAAGCTCTCAGTGATGGGGAGTTCGTTAAACAATGCATGCTCCAAGTTTGTGATGTTTTATGTCCAGACAATAAAAATAATTATCTCGAAAAAGGGTGACTTCTAGAATCGAAGCCAACGATAAAAATTTGACATCACAATTAGAGTCAAAGATTGGCCAGTTTAAATTTTGCTCCATAGCTATGGATGAAAGCACTGATATAAATGATACTGCTCAATTAGTATTATTTATAAGAGGTGTTGATGAGAACTTTGAAATTACCTAGGAATTGGCGTGCATGCGTTCTTTAAAGGGAACTACAAAGGGATGTGATATTTTTCGTGAATTTCAGGAAGGGTTTTTAACTCTGAAAGTGCCTATAACAAATATATGTAATATTACGACCGATGGAGCACCAAATATGAATGGAAAAAAAATCTGGATTTCTTGGACTCTTTAATCAAACCTATCCTGGGAACAATGTTGTTTTTCTACATTGTGTTATACATCAAGATGCTCTGTGTAAATCTGCATTGAATATGAAACCCGTACTTGACGCAGTCGTGAAGCTTGTAAATACTATTCGATCTCGTGGGCTTACTCACAGGCGATTTCGAGATTTTCTTCAGTCCGTGCAATCTGAATACTCTGATGTACTGTATTACACGAAAGTAAGGTGGTTTAATGCAGGATGTGTTTTCGAGCGAGTTTGGCAGCTGAAAGACGACATTGTGTCGTTATTCCATGAGGAACAGTGTTCTGCAGAGTTCAATATGTTAGAAGATACAGAATGGCTTTCGGACTTTGCATTTTTCACAGATCTTCTTTGTCATATGAACAACTTGAATGTCAAGATGTAAGGGAAAAATCAATTTATCGACGATATCTGGGCCCATCTCTCTCTCTCATCTTAAACTGAAACTTAATCTTTTTGCTGGGTAGCTAGCTAAGAACGACTTGTCTCATTTCTCGAGGTTAAATTCAATACCCCCAGTAAATGAAGAGAAACTTAAGAATTATGAAGATGGCTTGAAAAAACTGCATTTTGAGTTCGAACGCAGATTTCAAGATTTCAGTGCCATTCAAAAAGAATTGGATATTTTTACCATACCTTTCAACGTAAATTGTGAAGCAGTGAGGTCAGATTTGCAGCTTGAATTAATTGAGTTGTAATCTAACAATCATCTCAAGCAGTCGTTTCTAAATATGCCAAAATTAGAGTTTTACAAATCATTATCGAAAGTAAGTTTCCCAAATTTAATATCTGACGCCCAGAAAATCTGTGCTATGTTTGCTTCATCTTATATATATGAACAAGTGTTTTCAACTATGAACCTTAGAAAAAATTATTTCAGAAGTAGACTGACAGATGAGCATTTAGCCTCGTTCTTTAGAATCAGTACATCTCACTTCGAACCTCAATATAAGGAAATTTTAAAAATGAAAACGCAATTTCATTCATCTCATTAACATATTTAAATTGTAAAACTTGTATATTGTTTTTAAAATTTTAGAAAAATTTATCTTGGCCCGCCAAACTTTTTTTTCGATTTTTTGCCCGCGACCGAAAAAGTTTGCCCATCCCTGATCTATTCTGTAACCCTTATACTACTCTGTGTAAATATTGTATTAAAGAGATTGATAATTAATTTGCAAATTAATACGAAACACTTGTTTTATCATTTTATCCCGGCGTCTTCTCACGAAAATTCAACGGTGCGGACCCGAACTGTGCCTTTCTTATGTTTTATTTAGAGTAGTTTTTGATGTCACCATCTGTTGACAGTATATAGAACTACATTTCGCGTATGCGCAGTAAAACATTATTTACTACAAATGATAATATTTACCGCAATATTCAAATATTTAAATTCAATTCTTAGTACAATGTTTCTTTTACATATCGCCAAGTATTCTGCAAGTTTCGTACAATTCGAATGAAAACTCCGCATTTTAGAATAAAAAAACATGCGGAGTTTCAAATTTTTAATACCGATTTTCATTTATATTCTGATAAATAGTTTTATTCTTTCACTTTGGGTCCTAGTAATATTCCTCAAGCTCTTTAAAATGACACCAGAAACAACCTCCTAGCTACACTTATTTATAATCTTACATAAAGCTAATTCATAACAATCACGCGCATGCGCCTACACTGGTACGATGTCGTCACAGGTAAATCAAAAACTATGCGACAAACTCTAACTGATATGATCTATCAGTTGTGGGGTCAACCATTCTTTTCGCATTATTAGTCTTGTAGTTATTAGCGATTCAAATCTGACGGTATTTTGTCACATAAGAAAGTTCGAACGACTATCACTGTAACGAGCGGAAAGACGTTTTCACGTCAATAGCTGGAACATCACACAAAAATTACTGTACGAATATATTTTAAATTTAGCATAATCCAAGCAAGCAATACCAATCATAAATGCAATAGATTTACGGAAGTCTGTATGAAATTGAAATTAAAATCATATATAATACAATTAATCCAAAATATATTCCGTGCATATATATTCCTCAAGAAGGAATCTTTCCGAAAGAAATTGCTATAAAAATTGTGAACAATATTAATTAAAAGGAATGTATATTTTTTAGTTTAAAAGAGTAGTCATTCAAGATAAAACTAAATTAAAATGGCATTTAGCTGTTTCTAAATATTTTACTAACTCTCCAAGCGGTCGAGTGTGAATTTTTTGTTTGTCCTGTCCTGCTGAAGAGCAGATTATTCATATTTATTTACATATATTCTGAAATGTCCATAGATAAAATATACTGCAGATTTCTGATTTTGATTGCATACCACATAATAGAGTTTTCCTACTTTTAATGCCAATTTTTAGAATTTAAGATTATTCCATGAAAATGAGTTTTTAAATATTCGATAATAGTTTATTGCAGTTCCATCACAAAATAAATGTTTAATAATGTATATAAAGTATTTCTTAAACGAATAAGTTTAACATTGCAGGTTTACGTTATAACTGAGAAAGAAGAAAAATATTATTTCCATTATATTTCCGAATTTCCCGCCAATGATTCACATCGGTTACTTGTAAGAAAGTTTCTTCTGCGTCATCGAAGATACATAACCCCTTACTAAAACTTTCATTCAATTCGCAAAACTCTTAACCATCCTGCAAGTAGAAAGAATCGCTGCGATTTTTATTAAAGCCGATTCGATACAAAATCATTCTAATAATGAATATTTATCTACTGAACAGAAAATGCATTCTAATAGGTGTAAAACGTTTCCCGAGCCATATTTAGAAAGCTTTTAACGCAGCACTCGACAGACTATATACACCATTGCTGTCTTTGTATCAACGTAAATTGTTTGCTTACAAGCATCGGAGTAAATGCGGAAAGCGGATTTAATCAAACGACGGATCCTATTTGATTTCAATATCCTCTTGCTTGGTTTCATCTGCAGCACCTATTTTGACACGCAGGAAGTCGAATCGGATAATTTAATCTGCTTGTTGTCTGAATAAAAGAATTTTCAGTTAGAATCCTTGACTTGGAAATTTAATGGAACGTGAAATATGTTGCTTTACATTTCTCAGAAATAACAATATTTTTCTCAATCTATCTGTTTCCTCTTTGAAGTTAGTGAATGATGTTTAAATATATGTTATTTTAGAATTTTATGCATGTCGATGTCCTTAACAGAAAATCTAAATCAAAATGTGTAATCTAATGTTTTGCAAATTATGACTCATAAAAATCATTTTCAATATTTATAAGTCATGAAAATTTTGGGAAGTAAATTGTTTGACCAAAATTTTGAGAATGAAAGTTTATAATCCGATGTGTATTTTAATGATCAAACGAAATAAATAGATCTACTGAATCAAAAAATAAATTAACACTCTCAGACAATCTAGAGCAGAAGGATTGTTTTAAAGTAAAGCATGATGAAAACATTAAAGGAATTATTTTTGCATTAGAATGATGAACATAGATAAAGTCAATAACCTTTAAATGAATGATTTTGCCAAAAAATATTAAAAACGTTAATAAAGCATACAAAAATCTATTAATATATTTTTACATATTTACCGACTATGAATCCATTTTTGCTACAGGACTGAACATCAATCCTCATCTAGATCTACCTACTCCTGTAACCATTTCTGACTTGAAAAAATATGTAACATTTACTTTTCTCTCCCGTTGCAGAATAATCGGAGTACTCAGATTCATAGCAAGCTTCAAACAATTAATCCTAACATGGAATCAGGGTAAAGAATACGTAAAAGAATGTTTGAATCAATTTCCACGAGACCGAGGATTGGGCCCATTCGCTTCACCAATCAGCAACTGCTCATCTGGGGTCATGAACATTTGTGTGCCATATGTAATATTTGTTTTATATCTGTTTTACAAATTCTTGTAGAGTATCCAAGATTTGCCTCACGACGCCAAATTTATTTTGAGATTTTTATATAACCTAAACTATGACTTTGTAACATAAAATTCATCATATTTACCACATTTTTTGTTTTCATATATGATTTTATGAACGCATTTAGGTACAATTCCAGTTACGTATTATAAAAGACACTAGTTTTTCACGGTAGGTTTGATAAATATATAACATTTCTTTAAGTTACAGAGCGCTTTAAAATTGATAAATTCCGAAAATGCCCCAAAAAATTTAAATCATGCTGACAGCCTAAGTTATATGTAAAAAAATATAAAGAAAATGAATTAACCTTATTATGCTGATTATATATCGCCAATAATAAAAAGTACACTTCAACTAGAAAACAGTGTTCGAATTGAAAAATAATATTCTTACATTTAAAACTGCTACTGTCGTACACGGAAGCAGTAAGTTTTGTCTTAGACTAAACATCATAATCTTTTTCTGAAAGGTTGTATTAGGAATTAAAAGCGGCTTTTCGGATCAGTTTCCATTTATGTCTTCTCATTGAAATGCAGATCAAAAGTATCCAAAACAGCGGAAGAAACAGTAGCATTGGAAAGAACAGAAAACATTGGCGACAAATTGAAGCAAATGTTCTTATGGAAGTGATTTAAAGTTTTTTTTTCATACAGAGCCTTTGCTCAATCTGATTTTGTTTTTCTCAAATTACTAACCAGTTCCTTTCTTTAGTTAATCCTTTTTCATTGCTTCTTTTAGACGACGAGGACTATGTGGAGAGGAGAAAGGGGAAAAAAAGGAGATATCTGAGGACTTTCGAGAATGAGATAAAACAGGAAAGTGTATTTTCACATGCATTTTTTCTTTCGAAATTGTTGGAAGCATTTTGAGGTGTACCTTTAGTGATGTGTGTCTTTTCATTCAAAACCTGCTTTTAGATTACAAAATGAAAATGATTTTAATAAAGAAGAATGTTTTGCTACATTGAACGTTAGAAATATGAAAATTCTCATTGGAATATTTATTTTGCCTAAGATGATGATGCTGAAGTTTTCCTAAGCATGTTCATGTGATGTCGAAGGCGATGAATAAACTCTTAATATAATAAACAAATACGTCTAAAGATAAAAGAGAAAAATATTGTCACAACAACAGTAGAAAACTCTCCTGGGAGCGTATATATATATATAAAAGAAGCAAAACATAATGGAAAAACAACAAATAAAATAAATTTACAAACTTTGATATCAAATTCGAAAAGATATGATTCATTGATATCATCATTCATTCATGAAAGGTATGAATATATTTTCATTGTACGCTTCATACTCTTTCATTTTACGATTTATACTCTCTCTATATATAGTACCTAATATTAAAAATAGATTATGGTTGTAAAACTACTTTATGCACTATTATAATAAAATTAATTCATATGAACCTAATATTATATATTTCAATAAAAATGTTATATAAAAATGTTAATGTTATCAACAGAAATATCAATTTTTATAATATAAATTGATATTTCTACTTATATTCGAATTTAATTATATTGTAAGATGTCAGAATATTTATAACCATTTAAAACGGTTTTGACTCATGCTCATTTTACTTTTATTTATTTTATGTAAATTTCGGTATTAAGATCTGACTACAATTTGGGAATACTTTATAGAAGGAATAAACTATCAGAATATATATTTTCTTGTACAGAAATAACTAATTTCAGTTTTGCGCCGCCGAAATAATGAATGATTACTTTATGAAATGAAGCATTAAAGAAAGACGACCGTTTAATTTTAAATTAAGATCTAGTTATTCTCTATTCTTTTCATTAAGGGCAGAGATATGTATTCGTTGTTTTAAAAGTGTTACTATTGTTATTAGCTTTCAAAGAGAAACGGAGAGAATCATGCTGCTCTGGCAGGATGTTTTGAGACTTTTGTTTCATGATTCCAACTTTTAATTATTCTTTTATTTATTCAAAGAAGGCAAAAATTTTCGGGGTGAATTGAGAGCAAAAGTCCTTTAGAAGGTCACTGTGAGAGGAAATGTTGATTAATACAATTTGTTCCTCTATCACAAAAAGAATTTAAAGCTGGATTTCTGAAACATTAACGTTGAAACAAAGGAAATATTAATTTTATTCGAATTCGTAGAATTTGTTTGAAGAAATGTTTGATGCGATGTTTAATTGATTCTACTTTCACCAAAACGAAAACTTTCTTTAAAAGTGAAACAAGAGAGGCAATTAATGCTAATGTCTACTATTGTTAACGCCTTGATAGCACATGAGCAAGCTTGTGGAAGGTTTAGTTTGCTGCACGACGAATCGTAATAATTGAATTATGAGAGATTAGTATTTTCAAATTTGCCTTAAGCAAAAGATTTGGAGAACACCTATGTCTGCAGTGACAATGCAACATAATTTCGCTATAAATCTTTGTTCTGGGATGGTTGGAAATGGCAAACCGACGTTTCATGCCCATACACTTTAGTGGGTCATCTTACTCAATTTTTCCAAATATGAATTTACTATAATTTTTTTATTCAGAGTTGTCTAGCAGTTATTAAATATGTTCAGGGTTTCGGGTCTTCAGTCAGGGAATTACGTTCATTAACACTAAAACGCGACATGTGGGCAGAAAGCCGCCCCATTTCCGTCTTCCTGTAACCATTATAGTTACTGTGCCATTTGCACGTACTTGGTATACTAGATGGCCATGTAAATTATCAATTCATCAATTTCATTCCCGGTACAATCGCGAAACCAATTCAGGCTTCATAACTTTTTCAAGGGCCTCCCGAAAGAATTGCGCGCATTCCCGTGGATATAACTAAGGATCTTGTAGCACGTATGTTCTTATTTGCCCCGATGGCCAAAGATGCGACGAGAATCATCCAAAATATTTGTGATTCAACACACCGACAAAAAGTAAGTGTCATAGCTGAAGCCTGAAATATCAAGAATTTCTTGTGACCGCTGCACATTTCAGAATATACTTTTGTTATTACCAGAATGTTAATTCTTCACTTAATTGATATCTAATGTTCACTGTACTATTGTACAGTGAACTATTCACTGTACTATGTACTACCCTATTTCAGAATTACGTTCATTAACACTAAAACACGATATGTGGGCAGAAAGCCGCCTCATTTCCGTCTTCCTGTAACCATTATAGTTACTGTGCCATTTGCATGGACTTGGTATAAGACATGTCCATGCAAATCATCATTTCCTCAATTTCATTCCCGGTACAATCGCGAAACCAATTCAGGCTTCATAACTTTTTCTAGGGCTTCCCGAAAGAATTCCACGCATTCCTGTGGATACAACTAAGGATCTTGTAGCACGTATGTTCTTATTTGCCGCGATCGCCAAAGATGCGACGAGAATCTCCCAAAATACTTGTGATTCAACGCACCGACAAGAAGTAAGTGTCATAGCTCAAGCCTGAAATATCAAGAATTTCTCGTGACCGTTGCGCATTTCAGGATATACGTTTGTTATTAACAGAACGTTAATTCTTCACTTAATTAATTTCTAATGTTAACTATACGCTGGTATACGATTATGAGATTTTCGTGATTTAAATGCCATATTCATTTTTCTATGCGATAAAACTGTATTGGAATCCCTTTTATTTTATGTATATATAAAATGTCTTATTTTAGTCTCAGTTTGCTTCTAATATTTTTTTTTCTGAAATACTACATTCTAACTTGTATCATTGCTTGTAAAATGCTAGAGTAATGTGGGCGGAAACAATTTTTAGATACTTAAATGCTTCATTTTTTCTGTCATCTAATTAAATGTCATTTCCCATTTGCTTTGGGGTCGTATGGCGGTTTTCATTCAACTGAGGATAATACATAGAGCACATGAGATTTCCTTGGATTCCACATCACATTTGTATCGAATTACACCATTGTGAATGACTTAATTATTTTAGAGTATAAATTTAATATATGATAATTCAATATTTGCACGTCGGAACTAAATTAAATGTTTAGGATGGTTGAATAACAAAACTGCGAAGAACGTTTCCTTACACTGTTATCGTTTCAAATGCTGTAATTCGTTTGATCGAATTTAATTTTTTTCTGGTTTTGTCTTTTCTAAATACTCTTGTTTTGTTGTTGCTGCACATTTCTGAATCAGTTTAAATACGAATTCTTTCCAAACTTGCTGGTGATTTTAACTGTTCTGAGGGTTTTAATTTCCTACAGAATTTTTGATTAGAGAGGTGCATTTGTATTTGGGTCCGAAACACTTTTATAATTATTTTTTGTTCCTTTTATTTTAAGTTGAGTCTTATTGACTGTTAATTGATCATAAAACAACATGGGAACTTAACTATTTTATCAAACTTTTATAGATATCGAGAGATAAATCTTCATATTTACAGGATTTTTTTTACATTTTTGAAACCTTAGAAGAAACCTCAGGTGATTTCAAAACGATCTGTTATCTGATGAAACATTAGAAATAAAATAATTTTCCTGCGGTTTCAAAACAGAAATCCAGGAAAAATTCAACCATATGTCCCTGTCCCTTTGCAAGGCGTTATTAATCAAAAAATTCAAACCTCGAATGATTTATACCAGAATTTCCTTCCCAATATTTTTGAGAGAAAAATAATATAGCATGTCTATTAGTTATCAAAGAACAATAATCACATTAGAAATATAAATTTTAGTTATAGATTATTTTTAACCATCCAAAACTTCATTGCTATTTTTGCGAAACAAGTTGCAATTAGCACTTAAATTGCTCGACTAATCATTATTTTTCCGTTTATGAAGTGCATGAAATTAAATTACTTTATAAACTGAACAAGCAAAAATTTCTTTCCTGAAATTTTGCTGAATGCGCATGTGAATTTAGACGCGCGCGCGCCCCCCATGAAATCCAAAAAGAGATTCTTTTTACCCTTAGACAAGCATTTGTAACACTTACTCAAAGCAATTGAAGGACTCCTAGGCAATAATCATGCCCAATGTCATCTTGATAAAAGGTCATTTGATTCGGAAGTATTTCGTTTAGAAGCATTTATTTGCGAAATTGAAATTTCCTGCAAATTCTAAAGGCTGCACTCGATTAAATATGCACACCTTTACTATATGTGCATTAAACACAGAATGTCTGTTTACAAGTATCGCTGGAAAATCAAGTATGGTGATTTAATTAATAGAGAAATCCTGTTGTGTGGATTCTGATTTCGACTCTGTTAGATTCAATATTGTTATGTCTATTTGAAAGAGTCTGACAAACAGAAATCTATTCGGATCATTTAGTCAGCTTGCTGTTCGTAACCAAAGCATTTAAAATGGAATATTTAACTTGACATTCAATGGAATAGTATATGAGTTGGAGAACTTTCCTGGGAATTTGTTCAATTATATTGAAAATATCTTATTGTTCTATGGTGAGAATAAATGATGCTAAATCACATGTAATTTAAGGATCATAGTTTTTATCATGGATCTATTATTCGAATCGAGCTAACGTTTCTTACAGAAAAAAATTAAGAAAATATGTAAATTTAAGTTTCCCAAGATGAGACTAATACGAATTTTCTGCTGAACTTTTAAAATTAACTTTTTTGCGATATTATTATTACGTGAGAAAATAAAAATAATAATTTTCTGTTATATGTATCTAAATATTAATATAAAATAAACAAATCATTTGTATTAATAACATGAAGTTACTTAAATAAATGATCTGGGTCCTGTGTATCCAGAAGTAACGAATTCTGCCGAGAGAACCTCAAATTGCAGCGGTTTGAAAGAGGGCAACTTTAAACTTTTTTCATGCTAAAAAGTTCAATACGAGCAGGCTTAGTGGGTCTGGAGACATCGAAACTCTAATAAATCTCCTGAAAGCCACGAAATAAAGATATAAAATTTCACTTTAAAATTGCTGCTTAAATATCCTCATTTTAAAAAGTCTCGTTGAGAATGTATTGTTTTTCCGACAGGAAGCAAGTAATGTTTCTATATCTTCATTTTTATAAAAGTGTTGGTTTCATAATATTCAGTTGTTGATATCTTTAAAATATATATTTAAATTTTTTTTAAATAGTCATTCGTCTTCTCCATAATTTTTTTCCAATGTTTCTTTAAAACTTCGTTGCTTTTCCATTTTCGAAATGCAAGAAAAAAATTTTAAAAAACCCCTCCAAACACGCAAAATACTAATAAACTTTATTAATCCCAAAACAATGACAAATTGGTGTGATATTCTCGAAATAAATTGCTGGTTAGCACTGCACATCGCCATTACTGCGAAGTTTTTGGGTAGACATGTTAACGATTTCATTTAAAAGTTCGGTTTCTTTTCGAGAGACCTCGCATGTTAAGCAATAATATTATTTTTATATTATGTATTCATGCCGTGTTTCTTTTTGACTGGCGAAAGTTTTCAGATTTCAAATTGAGAGAAAGGTATTTTCAGAAAATGCATTTAATAACAGTAAACAAAATTAAATTATAGCTTTTAAACTCAATTTCCTAAGAATGTCTGCACGCACCTGATAGAGGAATAAATTAGAAAACATGGATTTTTATTTTAAGACGAAGTACAAGGCTCAAAAATTTTAAAAAGCATCTTAAACCTCTTGAAAAGTTTAAAAACGCAATCAATAATACAATTGATTGAAATAGACTTTTCAGTTTAGTTGTTAAAAAAGTTCCAAAGTCTGCCTTTAAAAGTTTTAGAAAGAAGCCTAAACGTAAAATTAAAAAAAATTTGATTTGAGAAATCAAAAGAGCAAAGCTAATGTCTTATACCAAAAATTAAGAATGCTAAAAAGAAACAATGCTCCAGAAGACGTAGTTCAGGAGGCGAATCTTGATTATAAAAAAGAACATTCATCATTTAGAAATTGTTATTAGAGACAAAAAGAAAATAATGGGAAAATTATTGTAGGAACTACCATGAAAAATATGGACACATTTTCAAATAGACCTTCAATAAACATACGAATAAAAATTTTATTTCTGTGAACGTTCAGGATAACCTAAATGCCAATGTAAAAGATTGGGTTAAATATTTAATGGATTACTATTACCCAAGCGAAGGTAATAGGAAAACGTTAGACTTTTTACCTGATGTGGATTTTATGGAATCAGTAAATTTGGAGGAAGTGATAATGACTTTTTATAAATTCAAAAATGGCAAGGTTCCGGGTCTGGAATGTATTGATTAGAATGTGGCGTCTAATCTTTGATTCTAATTCTGAATTTTATTAGATTATTCTAATTTATCTTTTAAGTTTAATTACTTTCCTAGTTGTTTTAATACTGAAAACGTCATGTTATCACAGAAACTAGGCAAGGATCCAACCCATTGTAATGCAGACCGACCAGTTTGTCTTTTACCCACACCGGGAAAAGTCCTAGAAAGATTATATTTAATAACATTTATTAAATGGTTCGACAACAATGCTATATTATATAAAAATAAATACGGTTTTAGAAAATGAAAAAACTGTGAAATGGCCATTTTAAATGTTTTAGATAAAGTCGAGTCATTACGGAAAGATGATCATGTAGCTTTGATTTCAATCGGTATTAATTCGGCCTTTGACAATATGGATTGTTCGGTTTTTTTCAAACACACTATTTTTAAAATTGATCATGTTAGTATAAAAATAAAACGCGACTTAAAATATCTAGGTATTTCTATTGATAATAAACTGTGCTGATCCTCACATAGTTTAGACTTTATGAGAAAAGCTTATAATTTAACCTTAAATTTTAATAGGTTAATTAAGTCCAATTGTAGCCTTAGCAAACCGATAATTAAGGATTGGTATAAGACGGTGATTGAAAAGTCCATGATCTATGGCTCTAGCGTTTGACCTGGGTCACTCACCGTCAAACAAATTAAAAAACTCCACAATATTCAAATAATCTTTCTAATTTAAATAACACAATGCTACAGAACTTCACCAACAAACGCTTCACACATTTTGACTGGGATTCCTCCCCTCCACATAACAGCCCAGGCCTTGCACGAAAAATGTCATGTTTGGCATTTAGGGAGGAGTAAATATAACGTAATAGGAGATATCAATAATCTTGATAACTTCAGGTCAGTAATGAATATCCCGGTTAGAGAAAAATTTATAACACTGAATGAAAATATAGAAAATTGTGATTATGAGGTGTACATAGATGGATCTAAGGTTGATGGCAACACAGTATTCGCGGTATGCATCTTCAGAAATCAAAAACTTTTCAAAACACATCTGTTTTCGAAGCCGATCTTGCAACAATTAACTTTGCCGCAAGCTGGACCTTGGAACAAAGAGCTAAAATAAAAATTTCTACTGACAGCATCTCGTCAATCGAGTCATTAAAAAGTTTTAGCATCAGATCCAATTTCGTGTTAAACATTAAAAAGTCCATTAATAGTGCGAGAGGGAAAATTCTTTTTATCCTGAGTCAAGGCCCATGCTGGCAGTAAAAGGCAATGAACTTGCTGATCGATTTGCAAAAAGTGCAACAATTGCTGGGAAAAAATTAATGTCCCTGTACCTCACTTTTTCCTGAAATATGAAATTAAAAAATTTATATTAAATAGCTTGACAAAGTATTTAACCCTAGTAAAGGTTTTCATTGGGTCTGTTAACCTTAACTAAATTATCAATAACAAATATGTGATATATTTTTAACATAGTCCATTTGTTTTATATTTATATCGTTTTAAATTAGACACCATACCAAATTACAAATGTGGTTTACCAGATGATGCAGACCCATGTTTTTGACTGCACTTTCACTAAAAAATTTCATTTAAATAGACCTTCTATCACAAACACAACCGCATGGTTTCAAATTTTAGTTGATAATAAATTTGGACTTGCGAAACTGAAAGAGATCTTTAGAAATTCCAGTTGCATTTGCAGAGAGCTTTCTGACTGATGAAACGTTGTCAAAATATATATCTATGTTTCTTTAACATTTTTGTTTTTCTTAATTTCTTTTTTGAATATAAAATTTTAAATGTGTTCTATTGAATTGTCACACATGTTGTAATGTGCTTAATATCCTAAGTTTTGTTTTAATTTTCCCTAGTCTTTTCCTTCCTATTAGCACAAGATACTGTACAATATTGCTACGATATCCTCACGATATTATGCGGTATTCAGAATATCTAATAACATCGTGAGGATATCGTACAATATCTTGTGCTAATAGGGTTGTTTTCTGTTTTACTATTTGATGTTGTATTATGAACATTTTTTGTCACTTCCTTTGTCTTCTGTCTTATTGTTCAGAAATTTCGCTGTTGCTTTTTGCATGCAGTGTAATTCAGTTTTGTTGCGTTGTTCTGTAATTTGATGTAAAGTTTTTTCTTTCTGTTTTGTTGTTATTTTAACTCCCCGCCGTCGGGTTCAGTGCCTTACACCCTCTTGCTAGGCTGTGCCGGCGTGGGCAATTAAATAAATAAATAAATTAAACTCAATTTCCATCAATTCCCTCTGAATGGAAATCAACGCATACATTAAGCATAGCGGAAAGAAAGAGACACACGGAAAAATGTGGAAAACATGAACGAAAAACACATGAGGCCTTCATACGATAGAGATCCAAAATATTATATCTTTACACAAGAGCCTTTACACAACATGACTTTGATGTGTATTTTTCAATTCCATCACTCACGTTACTACCATATTATCTTTTATTGTTCTTTTCTCCATTTTTACTTTCCGTTGTCGAGGAGCAGAAAAAAATAAAACAGACTATGCTTTGAATGATAATCTATTCATACATTTTTTTCTATTAACGATTTGAGAAATGATTTGACGTGTATTCTTTCAATTCAGAAGATGTTTTTGAACGGATGTCTTTTTTAAAAGCTGCAACCTATTTTTTGGTGACGCATTTGAAAAGTTTATGAAAGGTACGCGAAACTAAAATAAGAGGCTGTTTTATTCTAAAATGCATTGAAAAAACAACAAATTTGAAAATTATCGTTTCCACATTAATTTTTCTAGACAAGATGACGTTAAAGTTTTTATTTTATTTTTATTTTCTTAAAATTGTATATGAAGTTGAGAACGGGATGATAATAATCACCTAAAACAGATAAATGACGTCTGAAATCTTGTAGTTCTCTTTAGACCATATATTTTATGGAAAATTTGTTATTTATTGTGAATACGAGTTTAAAATTAATAACTTTATTATTCCGATTTTTTCTTTACTACGTATTGCTTGCTTGGATGAAACATTGATGACTCAGAATGTAACGAAACAAAGAAACAGCCGGTATCTCGTGCATGCCATGTTAGAGAGCATGTAAAACAATATTATTGGAGTATGTTTTATACATAAGAATTTTAGATATATGTAGTATCCCGGCAGGAGGCGCTCGTACACTTTCCCTCTACCAGCTGACGTCACGTCACGTCACATGATCTTGCTCTTAAAAGTGACAGACATTTCTGTGCGAAACACACAGAGCAGAAGAGGTGCGATTGCGAGCGACGGAATTTACGCCTGGACGATTTCACATGTCTCGATGTACAGGGCAGTGGCCGCCCTCCTGATCCTTGCGTTTTATCTTTTTTACTCTTGTCTTTTAAATGTGTGTGTCGTCTTAAATGTTTGTGTCGTCGTCATTAAAATCCTAAAATAGCACAGGTGTTTTTTCTTCTGGCTTCGTAGCACCACACACGGGAACTAGGCTCCCATACTACATATATATTAATGATTTCATTCATAATTTTGGCATTATCTTTGAACGAAGTTTGATTGATTTTAATAGATATTTCTTTATTTCACTTGCATTTTTTCCCACTGAAGACTTATGTCGAAGTCTTCAAAAATATCACCCTTTTATTCATCCCAAACAAGTTAGAAACAAAAGCTTTGTTACAATTATCGCTATCGCACATTTAGATAAGTCTTAAGTCTATGAACGAAAAATATGGAACTGATGCTATCAAATATTTTTTTATTTAATTGATCTCTTTTGTTTCCGAGTTTAGATTTAATAATTGATGTAAATTTTCAGAATTCACGGATTGCTCATATATTCTGAATATCTATCACTATTCACAAGGGCAACACCTGTTACATGGGTCACCGATTGTTTTTCAAATTCTTTACATTTGTAGAAGTGCTTTGCGACAATACTACATGCAAGCCACAAGTCTACAACTCAGTAATTTTTGAGAAAATCGATCAAAAACTTAGCGGATAGAATATCAAACAGTTCGCTGCAATTTAGTACGAGATGACCGCGATATAGTGGTTAGCTTTAGAGGTCCGTAATTGTTGGATCGAGTCCCACACTGAAGTTTTTTTAATACCATTTAAATATTTTATAACGAATAATATCGTTTTCACGCATAGAAATTTATAGAACTTTCAACCGCGTTTAGTAATTCTATTTCTTCGTAACATAAAAACTTATTTTTTATTATAACTTTATTCATCACATTTTATGAATCGTAATTAATATCAGCCAAATTCGTTTCAGCTGTACTAATGAGATGGTGGCTTATAATGTGATGAATAAAATTATAATAAAAATAAATTTTTATCTCACAAAAAATTAGCAAAATTACTAAACGCTGTTGAAAGTTTAATAAATATCCATGCGTGTAAACGTAAGTATTCGTTATAAAATATCTAAATGATAGGCTGAAAAAGCGTTCAGTGTGGGACTCACCCGCGATCCGAGCAAATACGAAACTCTGACGCTAACCACCCGGTAAGCCTGGTGGTAAATGTGAGACGTCTAAATTTGCAGCGAATTGGTTTATATTCTATCCGCTAATGTTTTCTATCGATTTTCTCGAAACTTACTGCGTTGGAGAACTTGTGACTTGCATGTTGTATTGTCCTAAGGTACTATTACAAATGTACAAAATTTGAGAATAATTGGTAACCATGTACCTGGTATTGTCCTTGCCAGTGTGAATGTATCAGTTTTCAGGTCATGTATCTCAAATACTGTATAAAGATAAGACTACAATGTTGAAACATTTTTATGGCAAGAATAAACCATCATGAGTTTCATTTTGCACGAAAGATAAAGTTCAACCATGTAAAGAAAAATAGATGGATTTTTCTTTCAATAAAGAAGCAGCAAAGCGCATAAGACCATTAATTTCGAATTAAAATCCAATTATGTCTCGCTCTTTTTCATTAAGTGCTTAGACTCCTGCACTCATCATTTTACACAAATTGTGTTCGTAATCTCTTTTCATTTTCCAGAAAATAAAGCAAATGCGTCATCTGGAAGAAGTTCTTAGAATTTGTCTCATGTTTTAGGAACTTGTTTATCCTTTTATTTATTCAAAGAACGCAGAAACATGTAGCTGACAATGGAAGCCATAACACCTTTCAAAGAATCCTGCGAGGAAATCTGTCAATATAATCCACTTAGTTCAATTTGAAAGCGATGTCTTGAAGTCAAAGTTTTCGAAATAAATGTCAAAACGAAAAAATAATAACGATTACGATACTTTGAATACGTTCAATGTATGTGACACAAAATATTATAAACTTTTTAATTTTGCTTTCATCTAGATGGTTATGGAGAATTTTCAGATGTCCTTAATGGCAAAATTTAAATAATCAAATTTGTAGATATGGCATATATAAAACATTTCTTTGTTTAGAGCTTTAGTTATCCTTGAAGTAATGTCTTGAAATGCAAAATTGACGAATTGAATCATTTACATTCAAAGAAAACCCTCGACGAAACCTACTTTTACACTATTTTTTTTTAAAAATGAGAACAGTATCGTAAATAGTTTTGATTGACGAAGTATATCTAATATGATTTTAAGAATAATTTTCTACTCTTAATTTTATATGAAGATCTTTGACTTTCTTCGATTTTGGATTTAAAAGCATGATTTTTGCTAATTTATATGATAAAAGTTTGTAGAAAATTTCATAAGCAATTCCTCATTAAGTTTTTACACTTGATATAATTTAATCTTTATATACGGGCTTAATTTTATTGAACTTTGTTACTTTGCTGTATTTTTATCTATTTATTTTGCTACATCAATGAAATTAATAACACTTTTTAATCCAAATCTTTACTTTGCAAAGAACAATTAAGGCATTATTAAAATTTTTATTTATCGTTTACTACATCTTTAAACATATTAAACTCATTGAGATATAGTGAAAAATAATTCTCCCTATTTTGACTGATTTTCTTTGTACCGAATTTTAGTATGATTTTTATATTTGTTGGAAATCTCGGTGTTTTGATTATATACATTATTTTCGCTGCCAGACAAAAGTCTTTCGCATGATAATTGTTTTTATTATAAATTATATATTTTTTTGTTTATTCCAATAAATTTATTTTAAATAAATTCAAATAATAATTGAAACCTTTTTTTGGAATTTCAGAGAAGACAAGTTTAGAAACTTCTCTTAAATAATATGTCTTAATTCGGTGGAATAGAATTGAGGCCTTTGATACAAAAAAACTGCAAGACAGGTAAGACCTTTAAAAGCAAATCTTGAAAATACTTAATAATGTTTACGTTAAATGCTATGTTAATGTTTACGTTAAAAATGTTACGTAAAATGTTTATATTAAAACTGTCTATTAAGAAAAAATTAAAAGGATAAATGATGAATTGAATCATTGAAACTGACGAAATGGCACAACTGGAATAAATCAGAACTAGGGATTGCAATCCGGAAAACCGGATCCGGTAATCCGGCGGATCCGGCATCATTAGACGTCTACCGGATCCGGTACCAGTTTGCCGGATCCGATCACCGGATCCAGTAAATTAAAAAAAATACATGAAGCCGATTTCTTGAAAAAATACTCGCGTTGTTGCAAGAGTAGGTACTTAAATGCGTGGTGTGTACGAGTCGTTCGACGCTGACTCACCCGCTTCACATATATACATTCTTATTGTTCAATTGATAGATGAATTATGTTTATGTTGCATTTACGAGTACGAGAATGATTTAAGTAGATAATTAGACTTAGAAATGAATTGAGTAACGATCCATATTTCTGATTTTTCTTTATAATACAACTTTCTTCTTACATACTGACCGAAATAACGTTTTAAATTGTAAGTATGTACCTATTTGTGTTGCATTGCAGGTACTAGTCTAAAAGTTCTAAAACACACATGCCACTTTTGAAACCAATTCAAAATGAAAACAGGAATATTAATATACTTACAGAATAAAAAAAAATATGATGATGATACAAGACGAACTGATGATACATTTACTATGCCGAAAAAAAAAAGTTGTAAGACTAGAAATGAAAAATATCTTAGAAAGAGTTGTTCAAAATGATAGCTTTAAAGAAAACGTAGATAATAAAGTAGAAAATAACTCAGATTCATCGTCATTGAAAAGTGATTGGAAATTACAGAAAGAATTACAGATGCAAATCCAGCAAGATATGAAAACCTAGAGCATAAATACCGAAAAAAAGAGAAAGATTATGAGAAAACATTAAGAAAGTAAATGACTGCATGTGAAAGTGAAGGAGTTCCAGGAAAATACTTGTAACACTATTCATGAGTATTTGTTGACAATAAAACCAACAAGTGTAGAAGCAGAAAGGGCTTTCTAGGCCGCTGGTTATATTTGTAGCTCTGTAAGAAGTCGATTGACAGATGACACAATTAACACTATCTGTTTCCTACGATAATTTTTTCAAAAACAAAGTGATGTTTTTTTTTTATTGCTTTACTTAAAATAATAATTTAAAGTAAGTATATTAAAAATACGAAGAAGTTTTAAACTCGTTATTGTATAATTGTGCCATTGATTAAACAGATTCATGATGACTGTCATAATTATAAAAATGAGACTGCTTGGCGTGTCTAAAATACCTAATTATTGTGATCTCAGTTGATAAGTTTAATTTCGTTAGGTTTAATATAAGTTACTTATATAATATAAGTTACATTACAAGTTATCATTGATGTCATTTCTGAAATCTAGTAAGTGAGACTGAACTTAACCGCCAATCATTATCTAATTATTACTAAACTAATATAACAATTACAACTTAACTAGTTACACTGTACTAAATTTTTATTGTTGATTCATACATGAATATTGATTAATTATAACAGTGTAAATAAAGTTGATTTCATAAGAAATTAACGCCTTTTTTCTAAACTTAGTAATACACTCACTTTATCATTTTTTATACAGTTGATTTTGGAATGAAAAGGCAAAATAGTTTTGATGTGTCCAATCCGGCCGGATCCCGACCGGATTGAAATTGGGGCCGGATTGCAATCCCTAATCAGAACCTCTCTTCAAATTCGAGGTAGTAAGTTTCTAGTATTTTCAGGTTAAGAAGACAGTATTTTCCCCCCAAATCAAATGAGTTATCCATACATAAAAGTCTTGTAATTTACTTGAATAGATTAAGACATACGAGTGCTAATTAAGAATTTTGTAGCTCTAAAGAAGAGAGAGAAGACAGTTTTATTTAGCCTTTAGGCTACAGGGACTTAACCCAGAAGAACTCAGTTGAATACGGGGAGTGAAATTCTCAACGGTGTCTGGTACAACAGTTGTAAGGAAAAGGTTAGAAGTTAAAAAAATTTTGAGTGGTATAATCATATTTGATTTTTACACCATAAAACTTCAAACTCATTCACTTTTTGATAATTCACTTATCTATTATTACATGGTATTATAAAATTTTCATTTAAAATATTCGAAAAAATAAACCTAGATTATAGCCAAAAGTACAGCCGTATGCCAGCTATAAAAACAACAACAAAACAACCCAAAAGGATTAGAATGTAAGCATTTTTTGAGTGGCATAATCATATGTGGTTATTGCACCTTAAAATCTTCGAACTCATTAACTTTTTGATTAGTTTGATATTCATTATTGAATGGAATTGTAAAATTGAGATTTGAAAAATTTTTGACAATAAATTCAGGTCCTAAGCAAAAATGTGGCCTTTTGCAATAGATTAGAGTATTTTCAATGAATAATAAATAGGCTCTAGTCAAAACGAGCCATAGGAAAAACAGAAAAGTAGGCCTCCAGAAACAGTTCTGACATTATAACCATGTTCTCAAAACTAAATAAACGACTAATAATAAAATAAATGTATTCTTTTCTTAAATTATCTGGTAGTGTTTCTTAAAATGTTATATATAAATCGTATAACAATTCCGTGTAAGTTCTGTCAAATAACTAACGCAGCCAAGAGCTTCTGTCGCTCTAGACTATTAAGGTATCCGAACACGTTCGGAGCACTTTTTTTTTAAATTGAGAAATAGAAATACCAAAATATGCTTTTAGATTCGAATTTAATAAAGATTAATATTAGAGTATGATTTTTGAGTATAAATTATTATAAATTTACAAAAATCTTGAATTTCTGCTGCTTTTTAGAGGAAATTCCCAAAACCTTCAAACATGCTAAAGGTCAAACTTTTGTAATAATTCAAATAAAATTAATACTAAAATAAACTACATACTATGGACTAGTGCTTGTACTAGAATCTTAACATTCTTTGTATAAATAAAAATTTTAGAGCTAATCGAACAATCATTATAAGATTTTCAGCAAATTTTTCATGTCATTTTTCAGATAAAAGATCATAATTAAAAAAATATTGTTACAATATACATTATTCTAGTACATTCACTAGAGACACATTTGATGAGTGTTCACAAAATTTCAGAGCAATCGAATGATAATATCTTGAGTTATCATGTTTGAAGTGTGAAAATTATGCATAACATCTAGTTTTGAGAAAAATCAAATTTTAGTTTTGACACGCTCTTAAATTAAGTATCTAAACTTTTAAAAAATTTCCTAAAAATATGCTATCATCATATTAACTTGAAAAGATGCAGTTTAAAAGAGTTTTTGACAGGATTCTGTTCTTTAAATGGCAACTTTCGGTTAATTAAACGCCCACTTCCTGTTTTCGGTTTGTTATAATACAATTAATAAACTCATCTTCTAATTAACGTACCAACAAAAGTAAATATGTTTTAGAAAGGTAAATGAATGAACTATCCAAATCATCAAAAATTAAAAAATGGGAATTTTGGCCGAAAATCTACTTTTCATCGTGTTCGGATACCTTAAATTTCGAATATGTGCAGTTATTCTTTCAATTTCCTTGGACAAAATATGATGCATCGCATTTCCTTAATAAGTTGAATGCTCGCTCTGTTGAAATTTCGAAATTGTCTTAATATCGCCGGATTCGCGAGTCTCCGTTGCTCTCTAATGGACAATTCATCCAAAATGGCTCATTATTATCTCTGAAAAGGCCATCAAACTCTGTCCTCCGCTGCATCGTTTCGAAGTTTGATCGTCTGTGCTGCGCAGAAAAGGTTTGTAATTGCAGTCATAAATCATTACATTCCAGCGATTATAGAATTCAGTTTCATACTTTAAAACTCTTCGGAGAGTCATATAAATTATCCTTAATTACTTTGGGGTCATATTTTAGACATTAAATGCTTCGGTTCTTGAAACAAGGATTCTTCTTTTGGAGTCTGTAGAACTAGTTGCCTCATTAAGCTTTGCACGCGGATACTAAAACTTGTAATTTTGTTGCCAGCATATTAAAAAGGAAAATAAATGAAACCGAAGAGATATTTTCTCTTTACTCGAAATTATTTAATTAAATTCACTGAAAGAGCGCCAGAAAAATTATAATAATTAAATTTGTGTCTTAAACCCCGGTATTTTTAAAGTTGTTTGAAATTGTATTACTTACTGAGTTAATTGTTTAAGTTTGTACTCCCGAAGATATTGTGCACCTTTAATTGAGAAAAGGTCCTGCAGTTTGAATCTTCTTAAAAATAATCAGAAGTAGCTGATAAAGGATTAACTAATATCGGTTCCTATTTTTGTGTTGGAAGGGTATAATAGTTACTGATTGGATCAGAGTATTAATTTTTAGTAAATGAATTTACGAGTGAATGGGTACAGAATTTCTTACAAACTCCCTGCGACGTAAATTGGAATATTTCTGTCTCACGAACAATTCCATTTGTTATTTATATATCTTTCACAATGTTTTCCATGTTTACAATATTTCATTTAGAAAAATTACGATTATCTTGGAACAAACTTCTGATGCATTTATGCCTATGATGCAAGAAAATGAATTCAAAATTTTATATTTCCCTTTTTTCGAAATGTTTTGAACCATATCTATTTATTCGCGGCTGCTTTGTCTGAATAAAGGTTAGATTATTTTCATTCGTACGATTTGGTAACAAACTGAAATTCGTTTGAAATTGGACTTAAAAATCAGTGCATGGACGGAACGTTATTTTTGAGATTGAATTGGCAAATAACAATTCAGAAGCTTTTATGTGTATAATTCCTCTGCCTTCGTGCTTTTCATATTATCTAACATGATTTTATACAATAGGAATGAAGATTAATGCATTCTATGAAAGGAAACGAAAACAACATCCCATCTTTAATGATAGCATCTCTTGAAAGTATACTATTATTCCTCCTGAAATTTGTTTTTGTTGAACAGGAAATGGGATTTCTGTGTTTTGATTAGAAGTGCTCTATTTCCCTTTGCAATGGATGTTTATATAAATGGAACGCAGTGTCTTGTTTACTTAAATAACGTACAAAAATTTAGCAACATGATGATGTCTCAATTCATGATAAACATTAAGGCAGAATACATGGTAACGAATCCAGGCCGTATATTTCGTCAATGAATAACAAGCCAATTTATGAACGAGTAAATAAACGTGTTTTTTCCAGTCAAACTAGAGAAAAATATGGTTCATAATGTGTTACTATATATGTTTATGAATTCTTCTAATACAAATAATTCTGCGAACGAAATTTGAAGTTTTAAGGTTTGCAGTAATGACTTGAAACTATGCCTGAGCAAATACAATCCTCGAAATATATAAAGTTAATAAATCGTCAGCAAATAACGCCTCGCTATTTTAAGGATTTTCGAAATTTAGTTCAGTTCTCCCTTCCCTCAAAAAAACAATTTTGGTATTATGTGCGGTTTTTTTTCTAGTTTCTCTATCGGTGAGTATTTGAAAACGACAAATCGAAAAAACAGAAAGATAGATAAATAAAATTAAGCTCACTATCCTTTCATCAAAAGGTGATAAAATTGTAGCCTAATAATCAGCCTTTCAAATTCTATATACGCTAGTGTTATAGAATTGTGCGTTAGTGCCCGTGACATGAAAACAATTCTTACTCTATTAATGTCACTCCACCAACCGGAGTGACAAAAGTAGGAGTACAGTGATATCTCGACACTTTAAACATATTACCTCCCCCCACCTTAACCAACATCACCCCTACTATCTTACTTATTAATGAATATAAAAAAACTTCTATTCATGTTTTGTCATTTACAAAACACTAAATGGAAATAATAAATATATATATATATATATATATATATATATATATATATATATATATAGTCATCTTGCTAGAGCTTGCAAAGACTTTTCGAAAGCATAAGAATTAAATTATAACCAAACTTAATTCAATTTTAAAAATCATCTGATTGTTATATAAACTTCTATATTTGACAATAGAAAATTAAAAAAGAAACAAAACAGGAAAAATGTTATTGCATATTAGGCATCGTATATTTGTCTGGTAAAAGGGAATGATTCATGTTCAATTTATAGACACCAAATTCTGACCTCCTGTTCCATCCTTTCAGCTCCATGAATAACAATTGGAATGGTTAGATAGATTTTCTGACTCTTTCTTCATCCTTCTATCTACGAATAACGTTGCATGGTTAGATATGATTTCTGACTCCTCTTCCATCCTTTCCATCTACGAATGTTAGATGGTTAGATATTCCAATCCTCTTCATCCTTTCCGTATATATGAATAACGTTGCATGGTTAGATATGATTTCTGACCTCCTATTCCATCCTTTCTGTCTAAGTATCAATGTTGCATGGTGAGGCGGATTAGACTCTCCATCCTTTCCGTCTACGAATAACGTTGCTTGGTTAGATATGATTTCTGACCTCCTCTTCCATCCTTTCCATCTACGAATAACGTTGAATGGTTAGATATGATTTCTGACTTCCTCTTCCATCTGTTCTGCCTCCATGAATAATGCTGCTTGGTTAGGTATGATTGACTTCTTCCATTCATTCTATCTACGAATAATGCTGAATGGTTAGAGGTATTGAACTCCCTTTCCATCCTTTCCACATGGAATAACGCTGTTTTGGTTAGTATGATTTAACCCTCTTTCATCCGAATGCATGGTGATTTATGTTCTCCTTCCCCCTCCTCTAAAATAAAAATTATCCAACTAACCCAAATTTTGGCTTCTGTTGCGTGCAACTCGGGTCATATCCCTGGTGAGGAGTATAGAAATCGGTAATTTTAAAAGAAATTTTTTCCTCGTAAATGAGGATTACATAGTCGATTTAATTTTCAGCAATCCTCTATTTCTTATCAACGAACTCTATGCAAAAAGGATATGTGAAATTATTACGTACATCTGTGATAAACAATTAAAATGGTCCGGATGAAATGGATACTAACACCAGCCCAACTTACTCAAGATAGGGCTTGAAGTCGGGAGCTAGCAGTAGGGAGAGAACTGCTCTACCAGCATGCCGCAGAACCACTGGAACACCCCAACGGACAGGGATGTACTGAGTCCTAATTGAGCATTTACAATAGAGTGGAACGAAATACTTTTTTCTTTTCTTAACTTCTAATAGTGCGGAAAAGTTGCCTTTTGATGCAAAAAAAAAGAATAAAATAAAATTGGAAGGCAATAGGAGCATGTCTTGAGGTGCCGCAAATACGATAAAGTTTCATAAATTTGAAAAAAATTGCTCTATTTAAACCTTTATCTGTTATATCTTATTTAGAGTATAAAAGCCCAAATGAATTATTTTGTTCTTTTTAATAATAGAACAAACGTTTTAGGTGGTTTAAAACATAAGGTGGGGATATAAATATTAAAAATTAGACAAATATGTGGTAGAAATCGACTATGGAAAAAAAGGAAACTTGCTGTTTTCTAAACTGGAAATTATTGTTCTCTAATTATTTTAACTGATGGAAAACGCTTACAATTACTTTATTTATCCTTGTTATTTCCATCAGTAGCTGCGTTGGGGAGTTGGATAAGGGGGGGTCGGAAAAAATTTATAGTTAACTAAAACTTTATCCATTATGATTGGTATGCAATTTTATCCATCAATCCTGAAGATCCAATTTAGATTCTTTCACGAAATTTAAAAGCTTTGTCTGGCACAGAAATACTAAGTATAGGTTTTTGGGTTAACCGTCTTTCGAAAAAGTGACGTCCGTTCCAAGACAGAATTCCAAACGATTTTAAAAATTAAATTGACAAGTTTAAACGGTTTAATCTAACTAAAAAAAACTAAATCAACAATTCTCACCCCTGTTGATTTTTATTATAAATTCCCCATCAAGATAAGACTACAATGTAGACTTTTTATAGAAAGAATTTTTCCATTCCTTGTTATTCCTTGCCAGAAGAATTTCAGCTACCCACAACAAAAGTGATGAATTTATCGTTAAAGAAAGGAACAAAAAAATGGAGACCATTAATTTCAAATTAAAATCCAATTACTTTTCTACTTTTATTCATTAAGTGTTAAAACTCTTGTACTCATCACACAAATTACGCTCTTAATCTGTTTCTAGAAAAAACCACCAATAAAAATTTCACATTTCGGAGAAGTTCTGAGAACTTTTTCTTCCCTTTCTCTGTGTAGGATGCCTCAAATTCCACTCAAGTAACACATAAATTTATTTTTACTTAATTTTACAGCAAAGATATAAAAGCTAATTCTGTAAGAGTTTCAAACTTTGATTTCTTTAAATGGAGGATTTTTAGAAATTTCTTTATTTGCGTGTTAGCGCTACTGAGAAAGAGTAATAAATAAAAGTAAATCTTATCAAAATTTTACTTGTGTTGGCGCCTTTGAACTGTAAATTGGCATCTTGGCGATCAATGGTTGCCATAATATGTGAGCGCGCCGACGCGCACCTTACTACGCACTTGTCTTGTCTCTCGCTTGTTAAAAACCCATGTTGTGTGTGTGATCGTATAATAAATGTTGTGATCGTGAACAAGGGCTATGCTTCCACTTTCTTATTCGACGGACATTAAAATACGAATTCCACTCCACTGCTCTCCATGAGTTTTTGGACGGAAACAACTTGTTTATAAAATCTAAAAAACTGCATTTTGCTACCACTCGGAAAAAAAGGAAAGAACGGAAGATTTGAACAATGTTATAATAACATGACGATGGCACTGATTATACAAGAATCACATTCTTTAGGAAGTGAGAAAAAATATATATTCGTTTAACAAATTCTTCTAAAGTATGTTTTTATTTCTGATATTTTGAAATTTTAACATTTTAAATCATGAAGAGTCCAGTGGAATGAAACGAATTGATTCAGTAGCTCTCCATCTGAAATTATATATTTTGTTCTTAAAATTGTTTTAATATCTCCAAATAAAGTCCGTAAGTTCAAAACATATTATGTATTTATATTGTCTTTAAATTTAAAGCATCACATTTCTTAATACCCCTAACTGCTTAATATTTACCAATGTATCTTCCATTTCTCTCAATATCAAATAGATACGCATGCAGTCTGCATCCACTAGCTAAAA
>BGPR01007639.1:43133-69723 GCA_013235015.1 Araneus ventricosus
ACAGTAAGATAACTTTTATGTATTATCCGCTTAAATTAAAAGACCAATAATACTCGTGCATCGATTTATCGCATTTCTAGTATTGAAAATAAAATTTAATCATTAGTTATCTTTATAATTTTACTCAAAAATTACGTAGAATCTATAAACATCTCAAGTATTCTATGCCTTCTGAGATGAATGAAACCGACAGCCCTTTTCCAAAACAGAAGGGGACATCTTATTGGATAGCAAAGAAAATAATTCAGTTAAGGGGTTAAAGTATATCTACTTTTAATATTAGAAAGTTTTTTCGAAATATTGCTAATTAATCAGGAATTATTTGCATAATATTTCCAATTTCTAACATTTATACTGTTTTAAAAACCCTGAGATATTTACAGAATCCAATTATTTAAACAAATTGAACATAAAACAATGTTTAATCAGTGCAGAAACATTTGGTTTTATATCTTGGTTATATGAAATTTCTGACTTCCTCAATTTCAAAATCAAAATTTTTTAATAAGGCATCCTTGAGAATAACATTTCTAAAAATTCAACCATGAATGGAACATTACGCATTTAATTTAATCACTCTGATATGATGCATTTATATGTAAAATTCATTCTATGAGGCCGTTTAAGTGGAAATTAGGATTAAGGAATCCAGTGAATCTCACTTTAATTTTTATTAAGTTTGCATCAACTGAATATAAATGCCAAAAAGTTAAAATTCTCAATACTTAAATAATTCATACTCATTTCTCATTCGAGTGGAAGTTGTATCCAAATTGATATTCACCAAAGATAGCATTCTGACTAAATAACCAAATTTATTTCTGAAACAGCGTTTCCATTACAAGAGTATAGAAAAATCTTAACTTAATTCATTTAGCATTCCTTTGTTTCATTAATTCGCGAATAAATAAATTAATTTAAGACCTCTCTAATGAACGACTGATTTTGAAATTGAAAAATTTAAATCACTGAAGCAGATGCATAAACATGTTAAATTAGCAGTCTACTGAAGTTAAATATTTTTCAGAATGCTTGTTCATTCTCTTCATTTTTAATTGCTAAGTAGTCATGCAATCGGGAAGCTGCCATTATTTGTTGAATTTTTCATACGAGGATTATAATTAGCATTAAATTGAAAACTTAGTATCTTTACTCATGCGTCAGTATCTATAGGTTACAATTCGAAAAATTAATCAACTCAGGATGGATGAACAATATAATACTTATAATCTATTAATTAATATTAGAAAAACACTACATCACACTTTTTCTGTATGTTCCCAATGATAGTTACTTTTTATACTATGTATTATGGTTATCTCCCTCGCTTGCGTAACTGCATTCCAATCAAAATGTTTTTGTATAAGTGTTGCGACTGTAAACCATTTTTATTTGTGTCTTAAATAGTCGCCATGCATGTATGTTTTAGGAAAAAAACGAATTTAACTATCTAGATTATGATCCATAAAAAAATTAACGAAGTAACAATTATGAGAACGAGAAAATCACCCGTCATGGTACAACGGGTGCAAATTGCCTCTTCTCTAAGAGATTTATTCGTCAAATCTGACATTTTTAAGGTATCCGAATGTGTTCGGAGACATTTTTTTGAAAAATAACTTATATATATTCTTTAATGTTATTTTTCAACTGAATATGTTTTAAAACTATGAAAATATTGTAAAATTAGACTCCCAAAATAATATTTTTTTAAAAAAAACTGAGAATTTTGAAGAAAAATGACTAAAATATTTGCCTTACGCTAACAGCCATAGACAAAAACATATTCTAAATATACATAAATCCTTGTAGGAGTACATTTTTATGACAGTTATCTGTGTTATGCTATAAAATCTTTCTTGTACTTCAAAATAGTTTTGAGATATAGATGAACGTAGTTACTAAACTGGTAATTTTTCATAAAAAATGCTTTTCTTTTATATTTAAACACTTAAAAATATTACTTGATTTTAAAATTGACCTTATTTTTTAGAGGAAAACATCAAGCACATTACAGAAAACAATCTCAGAAAATTTCATATCAAAACTTGAAAACTTTTTGAGAAACCATTGTTACGGTCGACAGTTTTCCTCAAAAATATCATTTCTCAGAAAATACATTTAAAGTTTTCATGCAACATAAAATAATGCTTGCAGTTCGGTAATAAAACAGCTGTAAATCCATTGCAATTCACGTAGAGTAAAAAGTGAGACAGTTTTAGAAAGCTGATTAAACAGGTTATAAAATTAAGTCATAAAAATGTTTTTGATAATTTCATCAAAAACGGCGATTTTAAACCAATCGGATACCTTAAATAGATATATATGCGAGAGAAATGTTTAACATTGATTGAAAACAAATAAAATAAACATATGTATCATGACAGGAAATATTTTTTATTTGCATATTATTTACATATTTCTTTATTCAAAAAACCTCTTGGTAAACAACATTCCGTGTGAAGTATTTTTCGTTGTTCAACAATTTTCCTTGTACCTCAGGTGTCTTCGCGTAACAAATATTATCATTGCCAAAAATATTATCAAATTATATCATCACGATTGCACTAAATAATTAAATGCATCTCGGCGTCCAAACTATATCACGCGCATGATATACCACTGACGTGATTTACTACTTTATATTAAAAAGCGGAAATTAATTTGATATATATGATTAATATAATTTAAAATTTCTCGGGACCTATTGATCAAAGCGGGATAAATTTTATATCAATGGATAGCAAATGTTATTCCACTATTTTAAGAACTATTAAGTTTGAAATTAGAACGACAATTACTCTTTTAAATTTAAAATTTCTGAAATTTAGGTTCTCTAACAATGAAATGATGTTGTTTAACGTCTCGCAGTGCTTTGGCGCGAGTTTTAATTGTGGTGACGTCAGAGCGCTACCGAGAGAACTGGGCTATAATATTAGTAATACATCCAATTCAAGAATCAAATTTCAATTAATCTTTTAGAATGTACTGCACTAATGTGAAATAAAGACACATGAGTGCACTTTTCTGAGAGGTGATTTTGTTAACTATTCAACGATTCTTAAATAGCAACAATTTGTTCCCTGCTGAAATCATTTTATTTTCAGATCTTCATTCCTGAGGGCATGGTCTGATTTTTAAGGCGATATTAAATGGTATTTAATAGTTACTTAAATATCTAAGAGATTTAGAATTATTTTTCCACTTTATTACTAAATTTTTACTTTTATCTTATACTAGCAGTACGCGCACGGCGTTGCCCGTGGAATCAGGGCTTTAACAAAATTAAAAAAAAAAGCCCACAATGACATGAAAAAGTTTTGAAAACAAAATCAAAGCAAACGATAGACATTTTTTTGATTTTCCTGCTTATTTTTTTTCGCGCTACAGTACAGAGTACGTTAATCCAAAACAATATTACAAAACTTTAACATCTAAATGACTATTATACAGCAAGCAAAATATAAATGAAATCCGAAAATAATAATCGAAGTAATTCATTCAGGTGAAGGTCATGACGTATCCTGCGCGCCGCCAATCAAAATTGGCATCAATGTTCCGAAGAAGTGCCGAGCGAGGAACTCGATCGAGAAAAATAACTCGCAACGGCCCAGAAAAAAATTAATTTATAAAAAAAACGATAAAAGATGTTTTAACCGTTCTTGTTTTAAATCCGACAGAACCGTTCTAGTTATAAGCTGAAAAAAAATGAAAATAATAGTGTTAATAAAAAGTCAGATGCAACAAATTTAAAAACAAAACTAACATTTAGATAGCAAAACTGACTATTTTTTTTAAAAAATTCTCTCAAAATTCAGTTAATTACGTTAGAAATTCAAAACTAACTTCTTTAGGACGGAAATCGCGTGCTCTTTCCGATGGTCTATCTATTTTTGTCGTACAATTATTCGAAACCAATCTATTGAGAAATTAGTGCGAAAAATCAACCAAAACAACACAAAACATTAAATAAAAAAACTTCTAGATTAAAATTTAAAATATCGGCTTCGAGGTGCATTCAGTCACCATTACGACTACCTGTGTGCCAAATTTCATGGCTGTATGTGCGATAGATTCGTCTGGACATCGCAGACAAACACACACGCAACACACACACGCACACAAACATTGCCTTTTATAAGTATAGACTAGCCGCCTTCAGAGACCAGCTTGTTCGCCGGGAATATGATTTCAATTGAATCTTGCATCATTTTATATTCATGGTACTCTTAACAACGTAATTATAAACTTCAAATTGTGACAGATATTTACCCCATGTTCTGTTAGTGACCTTTGACCTCTTCTGTTCAGTGTCTACTAATTATTCCTAATGGGACCAAATAAATGATCTCTAATCCTCATGTAACCTCTAATTCCATGTTGTCGGCACTATCTTCACTCTCTTATTCCTCTTCAAAATATGCATTTAATTTCAACATCAAAATGACGCGGCACATTTTATGCCCAGCGGCATGTTTGCCAGATTAAAATATGTTGTAAATTCAATGAAAACATAGCAAACATAACCATTCAGCTTAATGAACATATTTCTGAAAGTAAGCAAAGCAATATCTTGGAGATCTTGGTTTACAGATTTCACAAAAATCTTGATGAAGTAAAATATGAAAGCAAAATGTATCAGGATCCTAACTCTGATTAAAACAAAGAAAGAGAAATATGCGATTAAATATTTGTTTAAACAATGAAAACAGTTTGAGTTGCGCTGCAACAATAAAAAGCATTTTGTAAATTATCCCAAAAATATTTTAAAAAATTATTAAAATTCGAGATAACATTGTACGGACATTTAATTGATAACATTGGAAAGGTAATTTTAGCACTTTCAGATAGAGTAAAAATGATTTTCGTGCTGTGACATTCTCGGAAGTTATTAAGGAAGTACGCCGATATTTCGCCTACTTTTTAATTAGTTAAAATTTTAATTACACTTTTAAAAAAGGGTTTCCAGGCGCACATTTCCACCCTTCAAAGTATGTTTGTGCCAAACCTCGTAGCTTACTGTCTAGCGGTCTGCCCTGTAGAACACCAACATACAGACACACACACACATTGTCCTTTATTATTAGTAGAGATTGCAAGACACAGTAATACAGATATTATACGTGTTTCATATTGTTATACAAAGAAAGAAAATAAAATGAATGTTTATGGAGATCTAGATACTAGAATGCCATTTTTTTATTTAACGCAACGCAAAGTTTCCGCGGCTGGCCAATATTTGGTATATGATATTTCGCATCAAAATGGATTATGCTTCATCTAAGGTAACTACATAACTTGCCTAAGACATATCCAGTAAATCAGGTACAGTTTGAAGAGCACCTGGAATGTGCGCAGTTTCAGATCTCTTTACGGGCTGATGCACAGTAATGGCTTCAAACAGCGGAGTCCCTCCTAATTCTAAAGGCTAATTATCCATTATCATAATAGATCAGAGGTCGTACTCTGTTTCGGGTTCGGGTGGACGATCTCAGATAGCGTGTTTCATAGCGTGCAATTAAAACTCGATTATTCTGCAATTTGGTGGTGAATTTCCCGCTTTGAAAGACATCGAGTAAGGAATTGTGATGCAGCTTATTGTTTAAGAATAAATCAAGTTTAAGTATTTTAGAGATAGACACTGATCATATGTGGAAGATGAATTACGAAATTATGCAAACGTGTTATTGTTACACGTCGTATGATATCCGAAATCTTGTTATGATTAGATATAATCAAACTGCATTTAAGCAAACATCTTACCAAACCTTGATGTTAACAGTCTGATGCAGATAAAAATATAATTTAAACTTCTAACTATCCTTATCCTTGATTAATCCTTATTAGAGCAAAATGGATATGTTTATTTAGAATATAACGCAACTTCAATTTTTGTCCACTTAGTTCACGGATAATTATATGATAGCAATCTGCGGTATGTTTTTGTGATGAAATTAAGCGTCCAATATTCATTTTTAATGGGTAGTTAAAATCTGAGGCAACTGGAATTGACAGTACTGTTGGCCTGACAGATCAACGTGTAAACTACTTACTAAAACTTTTGAGAATCCCTGTATGTTTATATTTTTATAACATAGAAATAAATTATGGAATAATATCTGACTGTAGTATCAAGTAATGTAATAAATATAGTATTATATAGCAGTGTTTCTCACAAAACATGCATTTCTTTTCTGTATATATTTTACTTTCTTCTGTAGGCCTTTGAACAAAAACGGATACATATTTTCCGTATTATAAGTTTTTAGATCTTTTCAAACGTAATCAACAGTCAAGAATACTTTCATTCTAAGTAATTGCAAAGGAAACAAATTATCATGCCACGTGAACACTAATCCGCTGAAAACGGAACAAATGGATTTCGTTATGTCGGACTGAAGATCTGATCCCCAAAAATGACGCACATCATTGCCAATGTCTTAATTCGAAGCAACGCTAAAAAAGAGAAAAGTGAAATTAGCAAGCAGAGCACCATTAGTTCTTACAAATTTAAAAGCAACTTACTCAGTATAAACTGTACTCTTTTAAGATTTCGTGAGATATCTGTCTCTTACATTCTTTTCCAGAAGCAGCTCAAGACTTATTTAATTACTTTCGTATTTTTAAGATTTTAACATTTGGAGATTCTGCTGCTCGTTCAGCAATCGGTAAATTTAGCAGATTCCATAACTAATTAAAATTAGCTGATTAGAAGACAAAGCTATCAATTTTATCTTCTGATAATGGCATCGGTTTACTTCCAAATACTGCTGCCTTGCTTTTCAGTAGTGGAGTTTGTTCTATGCTCTTAAGTGATCAGTACTGTGATGTATTTCAGCATAGCATGAATAATAGTGGAGCCTTCTTAATCAAAAATAATGTATTTATTGGACGTCTTCCTCAGCACAAACATGTAAAACAAACACATACACTTACATCACAAACTTAACATCACTCACTTCTGACATCGAATTCCATGTTCAATTCTCTTATTATTATCCGTTGCCAGTAACGTTAGCAAAATACAAATATATCGTTGCCACACTATTTTTATAACCTTTAGAAAATAATTAATGCTAAACGATATTTTTAATTAATTTCTTTTTATGCCAAACGATATTTTAAAATTAATTTCTTTTATGACCAAACGATTCTTTTATCTAATTAATTTCTTTTCTTTAGATATTTTAATAATTCTACAAATATATATATTTTTATTCGTTACGAATATTACAGTACTAAGATGAAAATTTGAGATAAGTTATAATCTTCTCAGCTGCCTCAAAGGAAATTATTGGATTATTGTTTAAGAGGTCATATACATTTCCTGGAACTACTTAAAATTGTTTGCGTCTTAATGAAGCCAATAGTCAATTTCCATTAATATTCTTTATGTTTTTATGAAGGTTTAAGAAGGTGGGATTAATGTTAAGCGTTTTGGTCATTTTGTGGAAATTATTCTATACATTTTTATCGTTACCAACTGAGTACAAGTATATGGTTCTCATGAAATAGAAAATATCATTACAATTTTAGGCGAGAAACTCCTTTGCATAAAAGGAGTAACAACAAAATGCAAAAATGTGATACATTGAAATTATTATTAGGGTAGTCAATTTATAATACATACATGAATATTGTGCCGAAAAATGGATAAAACTTTTTTGAGTTCTTGCATACCTACTTTGCTAACGCACATAATTAAGATTTATGAGCCGAATTTCTATAAAAGTTTTAATAAATATAAATTCATATTGTATTTTTATTCGTTTTATATGGAAGCACATCCATATCTGAAAAATCTAAAACATTTTAAAATTAGTTACGTTTCTTTAGGAAAAAATCAAATGTTAAAGTTTTGGAAATTCCATCAAACATTTTTTAGATATTAAAATCAAGCAATGCAGTCAATAATGATTATAATCCATGGTAACATAAAACACTACTTTACAAATGAACTATGATGATAATGTTTGTATCTTAAGATATCCTTTACTGACTTTTAATAGATTCCAAACACAATGTATTGAGAGAGACATGTATCAGAATTTTATTAGATTGCAACAAATTATATGTACAGGTAAACTCGAAGAACAGGAAGTTCAGAACGGCACTGAAGACAATAACCACCTACTGACAAATTTAATAAAGACTGTAATTTTCTGTATGGGGATTCTTCTAAATAAATGTGAAGGATATTAGTCAAAGGCAAAAAATAAGTATAGTATGAAAAGAAATTGGTGATAAAATATAGTTTAAACAAATAAAGCCGCTGAACATAATTATTGCCAAAAATACCAAAACTCGAATGCCTTGTTTTTACTAAAACGTTTCTTAAAATTTATGAGGCAGTTATAGACTTTTACAGACAGATCTTATGTCAGTTTAATATGAATGAAAGTCAAGAATGCTTACATTCTGAATAATTACCATGAAAAAAATGCTCTCCCTTGGTGAACGCTTATCCCCGAAAAAGTGAAACGAGCATCCCGTAGCCTGGGGAATAAATGATCTGATTGCCAAAAATGACACAGATCTTCATGCGATGCAGCGTTGCCAAAAAGTAAGATCAAATTAACAAGCTCTGTCTCCGGGGAAACATTAGTTCTCCGAAATTAACAAGAATTTTATTCCATACATATCGTTCTGTCTTAAGATTTTGCGAGATATCGTACTCATCAATCCTTTCCCGGAAGCATTTGACCAGTTCTTAATTAGATGTGGAATTTTAGAAATTGATCTTAGGAGAGTGCACGATTGGCAATTTTCGAAAAAGAAAAATTCCATATGTGAGCGTAATTAGCTGATTAGATGACAATGCCATAATTAAGGTGTTATGATAAAAGCAATGGTTAATGCCCATTCTGCTCTTTTAGAAATTATCAGTAGTCTTAACTTCTCTGTTTTTTTGTATTTGCTTCTCATGAAACAGAACTAAAAAGGAAGATCTTATCTTGGAGGACATTACGGTGTCCGGTCAAATTACCAGGTATTTTCATCCCTTTACAGCATTAATTAAATGAAGTGTTATAAATTTGTGTCGTATTTCTGACATGGAATCATTATCCACAGATAAAAGAGAGAGCACATTCATTCATTTGTTGACAACATTCCAGGAAGAATCGAGCCCATTATAATAATAAAAATATACAGCAAATAACATCAAATACAGTAATATACAAAAACAATAAATTTTCGTTAAAATTGTAATAGCCCTAAAAATTAAAAAAAGTATCTAAATGAAATAATGCTAACCTATCTATTCCACAAATAAAAGCAAAATCTAAAATTCTTTTAAGCATACATAATCAATATTGACATAAATAATTAATATCAAAAGTAGGGGATATATACTGAATTACACTCTACTAGTCAAGAAAAAGAAACAGTAATAGGGGCGTGTTGTATAGCTGTTGAATTCATTGATTCTGTGATATTTGTTTTAAGACGTCAACTCTCTAATGCTCGACTGATTTTATACTATCCTTCCTTCACTATAATTATAAAAACTATATTTAGTCCAGCTTATTATAAGTTTGCTAATAATTTATACCCTATAAAACTATAAGGATTTACACCAATAATTGAGCGGATCTATTTCGTTTTTTATAACCTCTGCACTCGTTGTGAAAGAAACTGAAAGTGGCGTAAAACTGGGACAGTCAGTATTGATGATTCCTTTGATTAAGACGATAAAATCACATCAGATGTTGATAGTTTATTTTTAATGATGTATTTTCTAATTTAAATAAAGAAGAAGGGTAAATCCAATATAAAATCTGTCTTAGTTGTGCCCACGAAAGTTGCATTGGCGCCGAGGAAGAAGACAACTCTTTTACATGTGAATTTTGTAACTACTATTTTTACATTGTCATATAAAATATAAATGATTCCAACTTTTCCACTGAAAATCGAGTTTTCTAATTTTTCCTAACATTAACATGTCTACCCGATTTTACCCCACTAGTGGGGTAAAACCAGGTAGTTTGACATTTTTTATAAAAAAATCATTGATAAAAAAACACTTAAACTACGTCCATTCTGGAAATATATATTGTACTCCGATAAACAATGAATATTTTAATGAAGCTTGTCAAGCTCTATGTCAAATATTTTAGCTCCAATAGGCCTTCGAACCTGAGCTCCCCGGTTTTATCCCTCATTCCCCTATTACTAAACCTATGCCAGTAAATATTGAAAAAAACCTATAATTAGATATAATCAAGAAGAAATAATGAAATAATGCTACCCGCGCGATCTATAAATACCCTTATTAAAATAATAAATATAAAATATTGCACTTAAAATATAAATACCACAAAAAAGATAAGAAAAAGACAATCTAATGTAGAAATCCAACAATTAAACAATTATAATGATTTGGAGGATTAATGACCGTCATGATATATATATATATATATATTGTTACACAAAATCTTACCGTGGGTGTATGGTGTAACAGTCCAACACGCAGGATAATGGAGAATTAAGGTTTATTTACAAATATACGTTAAAACACGTAGCACAGGTAGAGGAAACAATAGTCCTTGCACAGATTACCAATGTAAATAGACAACAATTCACAGGTAATGACAGTTCAGCGCTTTGATATCTAACAGCACAAACAGTCAGCAAATAACCAGTAACGACAATAACAGCTCAGCTCACCAGCTGATTAGCTCACACAGCGGATAGAACTCCGAAGACTTTCACAATGGATCAACACTCCTACCGCTCGGCGTCTAACAGCTTACTGGCTCGCACAGCGGATAGAACTCAAGAGACGTTCGCGATCCTAGTCGAACAACAACCACCGTAATCCAAACGCGGTCTTATATACTCTCTCCGATAGGCCGTGACGTCACATAGAATTTTCATGAAAATCCTAGATCTCGGCCCCTAATAGAAATATCGAGAAAAGGGTTGCATTTTCGAGAATAATCTATTTGTCGCCAAGATCGCCAAATTTGTCGCCAAGTCGCCAAAATGGTCGCCAAGTTTGTCGCCAAGGTCATGCGTGCTACGAGAGTCGCTGAGGTCACTCCATGCTTCACCTTGTAAAACCCTCTTCCCAACCATAAGACCTGCATTGCTGGGAAGCGACTTTCCATGACTGTAACAATATATATATATATATATCAATGTCATGAAAATAAAAAAAATGTTGAAATAAAATTGGTATTTCATTCAAATTCTTGGTTTATCATAATGTTCGGGGTAAAGGACAGTGTTTTAGCTTTATGCCAGCACTGTTCGCAGAAAACATTATGATTTCACTAATTTTTTAGCGGTTGGTATAGATTTTACTTACCCTGACGAGCATTTATACGCTTTTACCGATTAACTACAGTCTCTCCATTTTATTTCAACATTTTTTGATTTTCATGACATTGATATATTTTCCACAAATCTTCTTGAATTGCAGCATTATTGCGCATTCGTTGCGTTTGTGTTATATGTTTCTATATTATTTTATCTTCCCCTTTTTTATATATATTCCCCTTTTGTTTATTTTCTCTCTTTAGGGCTTTTTTTTACAGAAGATTTTTTTCTTGACATTTTGTTTTATGAATGTTTATGTTGTATATGTTGCTTTTACAATTCTGCTATGATTGTTTCTTATTTGTTATATATATATATATATAGGAATGAATATATATATATATATATAATCATGGCGGCCATATTATCACTCCATTTTGAAGCAACATTAGGGCTATTTTGGGATGGATCTCGTAATTTTGAACCTCTATCAGATGAAGAAGACGACAACAGAGGCTGCATCCTCCTTTCCAAACTTCTGCAGCTTCCTCTCCGGCTCTTCAATTAGGCTAAGTCGGGTGTATTGTATGCGCCACTCCAGCGGGATGAGGATACCGCTCACATGACCTCGGATATTTTGAAAGCACTCGGAAGTCTCAGACGTCTGCCAGTTGCATTTGTGATACGGAACCATTATCCACATACAGAAGAGTGTGCAAACTCATCAATTAAAAACATTCCAAGCTGAATCGAAGCCCTTATCACCTCGAAATGCAACTGACCTAAACATTAATATTTCTCAGACTCTGTACTGTAGGGCTGGGTGATACTGTATCAACTTGATACTTTGTATCAGGTACGCACATGTATCAGGTACACGAAAATGATACAGACCAAAAGTATCAGGTTCTCGGTATCATTTCTCGAACTTGATTGATTAAGACCGGTAATCGCTTCGGCATCGTTCGTTTTAGGTCCGGTGATACTGTAAGAACTTGATACAAAATATACGATGGAGACAGTTCCTCGTTGGGAAAGCTTCGCGTTTTCAGAAGAGTTATTGGTGAAATGGGCAGATGACCTTGGTTTTGGAGTGTTAGACGGTTGGGGAAAGGGGAAAGAAAAATACTTGTTGTTATAGCCAGAGTGTATTGAACGGCGAGGATTTCTAAGCAGCGTCGCCCAGATCGATTATTTCTGCCTTGGCCATGCTATTAGGGTGCGTTATGTTTAAAAAATGCGTTATGTTAATGCATGTAGTTTATGTTTAAAACTACATGCATTATTTCGTATTATTACCTGGAATAAAATAGATTCTAAAGCATTTTTTGCCTTTGCAATGTTTTTTAAGTAAACCAGATAGATGGGACTTTCTATGAATAAATAAATATATTTTGTTTTCAACATTTTTTTATTTGAAACAAATAAGTAACTCATACAACAGAATTACTGTTAGCAAAATGAATTAAACATGAAAATTAAACATTGAACATGAATATTTTCAGAATATGATGATTTTAAAAAATCTACTTAAAGAAAAAATATTTGTATTTTTAAAGTCTAAATATAAATATACGATGAAATTCTTAAAAACAAAAGTGATGAAAGTTATACTCTTATTATCATAATTTTATGTTTTATGAAAGTCCTTACTTTTTAATAACGTTTTAAAAAAATAAAGTACAAAATTAACTACCAAAGCTAAAGATAACAAGCAATTTGGGTAGAGATAGAAATGCTAGTCTTTAAAGCTAATATCTATTAGTATATAGAGTTTTAATTCGCCCAATTTAAAATAAAAAATGTACCGGGTTTAAACGAGTATCAGTATCAACATGTATCTGATACTGCAAAACCGTGTATCAACCCAACCCTACCGTACTGCGACTAAAGCATACAATGCCACCTGCTGCCAACATCTGTAACTAATTCTGAATCTTCTATATCCGATTTTTATGACTTTTAAAATAAACATGAAATTGGTTTCAAATTTCTATGATTCCGTTGGCGAGTGATTTAATTTTAAAACGGGAGAGTCCTTTGTTTGCATATAAACATGGTGAATCTTGGGTGGAATTATATTTTGACCTTGGAAAGCTTCGATTACAATACCGATATTTTACCTCTAAGCAACCACAAATGATTTAATAAATCAGAATAAAACAATAAGATCATAATATTTATACATAATAATATATTACAATGTAACAGTCAAACACATTTTTCTTAATTTATTACAGCTATTATTTATTTACTTTAATGAATACTGCTCTAGACATTGATGCTTTAGAAATAACATGGATATCCTCAAAATTGCTACTAATAGTAAATAATATTTCATTGAAACAGAAGCTGCAAAATTGAAAGGACGAATTGAAAAAAATTTCTAAATTAACTTAGTAAGCATTAATTCCCCGGAATTATGGAGAATTCTCTACTTCAGTATACTGTATTGTTCTTCCGTGATATTTCTCGAGATATTGCATTCTTCAATAATTCTCCAGAAATGCTGATCAGTTGCTTAATTAGTTTCGTAATTTTGAGGTCTCATCTTTCAGGCAAGTGTGTTGCTCCCTCAGAGATCGGAAACTTTCAAAGAGAAAGATTTCTCTAGCTTAATATAATCGTCAGATTAGAAGACCGAGCGATAAATTTTATCTTCTGATAGGGGCTTTGGTAGTCGCGCCAATTTCAGACATTTTAGAACTTCTCAGTAATGGAGTTTTCTTCGCTCTTCGATTCCAAGAGAGCAGAACTAGGAGGAAAACTTGAGAAAAGACATAATCTTCTCAAAGGAATTGGATGATTTCAGCTTAACTTTCGGTTTACTCATTCTGGAGTAAACTGATGACGATCTTGACAGTTACGCATTCATGGAGCGAAAATAAATTTCTTTAATATTTTTTATGGTTTTATTTTGATTTAAGAAAAGAACATAATCTACCACTCGATGCTTTCTGGATGTAATTCTGTTACGAACTTTGAGAAAATGGATGAAGTTAGTTTTTTATGATTATCTTGGGATGTGAATAATTTTTTTGATATTTTTGTCATCAATTGTCAATATAGCATAGATAATTCTAACTTAAAACGGAATACAAATAATTTGACGGAATAAATATTTTTGCAATGGATATAGCGCATGGTATACAATAAACGATATAACTGTCAAATGATATCAGTAAGTGAGATTTCTTTATTAATTATTTCTGACAAAAAATTAACGCACGGGTGATATTCGTAAAAGAATTTTCACACCAAAATGGGATTTTTTATAACATAATTACAAAAAAAACTTGTAAAAGTTAATTTTTCTTTAAGAAATATTGAGAATTATGGTTCTGAGATATGCATTCTGTTTAATTAACTATAGAGTAAAGTTAATTATGCTTTTATTAAAAAAATAAAATCCTTGTTATAACCTTATTTACAAAAGAATAAATTCGTCCTTCTGGTTAAAGTGAACGAAATTTCATCATAAAAATCGCCGCACGTGTCACACACAAATAAAACCCAATATTTTGAAAGAGACAAATCGCATTTAATTTTTCTAAAGCGAATTTTTTTATGAAAAATAGTTTTAACTTAATTTAACTGAAATTGCCACCGTAAGGTTATGATTTAGTAATTTAATGTGAGCAAATTTCTAAAACGCATCAGCAATATGATTAGAAATACAGTTCCCAAGAGAGCATTGACATTTCTATCATGCAAATCGTAAATACCTGCTTCAGGATTACTACGTATGTATTACATAAACAATTAGATGTTTTAATGCTTCCCCAATTATGTTTATTGAATTATATTCCAAACACTTTCATTAATTAAAATGAACAAAGCAAAGTTCATAAAACTCGAAAAGCTCCAAAATAAACAATTTATATTTAGCTCTGTTGTTGATTCAAATCTATTGTGCTTTGAATGAAGATATTGTTTACAATGAAGGAAAAATTATTCATTTCTGTTGCATTATTAATTACCTTATATTTTAAAATAATTTATAATTTATTTTTTCGAAGAACAGAATCGCTGGTGTTTTATCCTCGACAAACCAGTATATTTTCACACATAAAATGGCACTGAAAATGGGTTCAAAATTATTTATCTATGTATATTCAAATGAAGGATCTCAAAAGGTATAACTGGCAAAACTCTTTAAAAGTATACAAAATTGCCATTAAAAATACGTTTTCTTAAAAAATATTTCTTTAATTTCGTATTTTTGAGGTTTTTATGGCAATGACTGCGTCAAAGTGATCGAATTTTGCACCATCTTAAACTCGAAATAAATATCTATCCAATGATACCTTTAGTTGCCGAATTAAATTTTTCTCTCTTACATAATTGAAATACATTTTTAAATGTAGTAACGGTTATTTGCACATACGTAAATGTTTTTAATATTTTCACTCTATTAAATCGTAACGGTCACGTATTTAGAAGCATTAGCTAAAATTCAATGTATTATTTTACTCTTGTTTACTTGTACTCGTAAATGGCAATACGGAAATTAAAAATAAATTTTCGAAAATATGACACCGTTTGGTTCAATTTCATAACAATATAAAGAAAATCAAGCGGCTTAAATCTTAATATGGAGTGACTTAATAAGTCTGGGTGACTTGATACTCTTCTTAGCTTAACAATTATTATTGGGATTTTTAATTTATTACACCTTTCCATATCAAAGTTCGCATGAGAAGAGAATCATTTAACTCTTCTAGTAATTCGTTGCAAAGCATTCCACCTGATGACAGTCCGATACAAATGTAAGTTGATTATTTGAAAAACTTACCATCGTAACTTCCTACAGAATTTTATCCTCAAGGTAGAAGAGACTTGAGAACAATCTCCATATAAACGTACTAAAAGCAAAGTAAATTATAACGGCCAAATGCGAAGCTATCAAAAGTGTTAGAGCGCATCGGTAAATAGCGTTTAACTTAAGGTGAGTCTATTCACTAATGTCAACCCATAGATGTTGTATGAATGCCAGTTTGCCTCCATATTTGAAAGATAAATTATTCCATTTTGCAAACAGGACAGCATAGTATAATTCAAATGTCAAACGCATCAGTTTGTATTGTTTATATTCCATGTATTTTTCTACAAAATGTTTCTGTCTCTCAGTGAAAGCAAAAATGTATCGTTTGAAACAAGGTCTGATGAGGTAAGATGTGTGAGGAGACGAGAAATTTTAGACGCAATTTTATTGCCGAGAGGAAGATAAGTGTTTCGTGTAAGCTCATGAAATGACACCCTTTGCTGTTTTCTTCCCTTTGTTCTCTTCCTATGATAGGAACCGCAATAAGAATCGTTGAAGGCTTAACACGCACTCATCGGGATGGTTTAATCATTTTTGAAAACGAAACAAAATATCGAGGGAATAATTCCCTAACGTGATTGGATAAGTGTGTAACCGTATTAAAAGGTGTAAATGCTACGACAACCGGAAACCGGAAGTAAAAAGCCTCCGTTGTTGTTTATGTCCAAGGAAAACAATATTTTCTTATATTAACTGGAAACACTGGCAAAGGCACGCGCGTGGAACAGTAAATTGGCTTGGATTTAATTATATATGAATAAAAAGTATTGTAAGAAATTTTGTTAAAAATATTTTTTAAACGTTAATAAAAATTGAAGAAAATACTTTATTGCAATGCAATTAATATCATTAAAAAGATAATTATTTGCTCTTTAATATGGTGTAAAAATACTTTTCGTGTAGTAGACATTTTAGAAGTTATTAGCAATAAACGTCTAAACATTAGGCTCAACAGTGGCTAATTTTCGTTATTTAATTAAATATCTTAAGAACTAATTAACTCTGAATGTTGAAAATAGCACAGTTGACCTGAAAATGTGCCCAGAATGTCACGTGGAAATTTCATGTCGCTACGGTTCACTGTTTAGGAGGAGTTCTTGTGACAGACACACAGACAGACACATGTATCTTCTGTTTTATATCATAGATATCAAATTATTATGTAACCTAAACTTATCTATTTAGCCTATATTACATTATACTTTAGAAAAATAAATATGAGTGGTACTTCATTTACCTAAAAAGCGAGCCGAAATTAGATTGATTATAAATATTTTTATACCTGATTGTAATTATCTTTCAGGTAAAAAAATATATACAAGACTTTACGTGATAGACTAACATTTGGTATATGATATTTGGTTTTGATTGATTTACATGATTTGTCTCAATACATGCATTGGCTCAGGTGCAGGTTGAAGAGGAAATGGGATGCATAGAGAGTTTCATCTCGCTTCATAGACAGTCATAGCTTCAAACAGCACAGCTTCAGATTCGGGCGGAAGATTCTGATTCAACATTCCATAGACTAATTATCCATTATCATCATAGATCAGGGACTATCACACTGTTTCGGGTTCAGTATGAATGGGAGCGATCTCAGTTGCTGTGTTTCGTACCATGCAATTAAAACGCGATTATTCAGCAATTCTGTGTGTAATTTCCCCTTTGAAAATTATCAAACAAAGAATAGAGATACTGCTTGTTGTTTGAGATTACATCAAGTATGTGCATTTAGAGGAAGACACTAGCAATTTTTGGAGATGAATAACGGAAATAAGCATTGTGATTTTGATATCTGTACGTGATTTAATATCAGATATTTTGTTGTGATGAAATATCATCGAACTGGATTTAAAAGAAAACACTCTGTGATAGTTGAAGTTCGTTGCATGCATATTACAAAAGCTTAGCATTCGAACGAGAAGCTTGTTTTTTGATAAGCAGAGTTTGAGTGGTAATGTATTTAAAAGGAAATTCAAATCAGAATAATAAAATAAAACTGAATGTAAAATGTAACTAACATGTGTTCTTGTTTGAGTGCACATTGAGTAAAAAAGGGTTGTGCGTGAGTAAAAGGTTATTTATATTACCAAAAAACTTAATTCCTCATAAGATCATTTTACAGCGTTCTTTGGTGTTAAGGGAAATCTGAATCTGATATTTAATTCTGACTAGGATAATTTTTGTTTCAAATCACAATAAAAAAGTTTATCTTTACTAAACATTCAAACATGGTTTAAAATAATCGTTTTCGATAAAATACAGTTATAATATTCAAATTTTTAAAAAAATTATAAATAATCTAGTTATAATCTTACAGTAGAGTTTTTAAATATTAAAAGAAATGGTTTGTTTTTATGTGTTAATAGTTTATAAAGAATAGAAAAAATTTGAAAATTATGTTTAAACGAAATGGTTTTCGTTAGATATCACTTCTATTTTATTAAGATACGATGGACATCTAAGCTGAAGGAAATCTGTACCTCTGGAACTATTTTTCTTCTGTTTTATTTCTAAACTAGAGTTTTATAGTTTATTTCTGAAGCAGACAATCAATTTCACAAATTTCAATCGTCCATCAAATGCACACTTGCTCTCTTGTATTTGAGCAACACATGAAGGAAATTCTTGCAAAAGGGACAATTTTACTTAAGATTTATTAAAATAAAGCACTTAAGCCTATCGCATATTTTCGCTTGGCTTATGTAATTGATTAACATGCACTTTTCATTTTACTTTTATTTTCATTTTACATGTTGAATTCTGGATTTAACTCGATAAAGCATTGATTTATGTTTCTTCTTCTCTTTGTTTTTTTCTTTCTTAAGAAACCATTTGTTTCGATGAATTTCAATTATTAGAACACGCAAATAAAGTTGAAAAAGTCTTTGAATTTTTTGACATAAAGTTAAGCGTGAACTTTTTTCTAGTCAAAGTTGTTAAGTCCTGGCAAGTGCTTTTCACCATTTTATCTCGGATAATAAGGAAATGAAGAAGGGTTTGGTTTGATGCCTGGATTATAGAGTGTTGACATTTCTGAAAGCGAATATAGTTTTTTTTCGGAAACAAGTGTAGAAACTGTTTTGGTAAATTCTCCCGAAGAAAATATTTTCAACGTTACAAAGAAGCTTCATTAATACCAATTTATATTTGAATGAAATTTCAAGGTGATCTTAATCCGAATTGTAGTTGATCATAATTTTACAATCGGTTGATTCAGCGATTGATTAGAGGTTTATTGACGTAAGAGCCAAATTTGCCCATGCAACGCCAAACATACGATGGAAGAAAATTTTGCAATCGGAAATCATACCCTCTTTTATGGATGCTACTGCTCACCATCTCAATGTAGCAAAGAGTACTTACTTAAGTGAGTTCATCACAATGTTCAAAACAGAATCAACTTCAGTAGATTGCACAACGAATTATAGAATGTAATTAGTTATTTCGAAAATGGAAAAAATACGTCTTATTTTACTGTAATGTTTCGCGAAAACAGTTATATTTGATAATGCGTACTTTGGAAATGATTGCTCGCCAAATTATGCCACCTTTACATGAAAGCACTAAAATTTAAATTATGGAAGTTTTTCCTCTTTTTCATTATAGAGCAAAGGAATTTAAATTGTACCAGTTTTGCCTCCGTTTTATTAACGAACAATGCAATTTAAATTATATTATTTATACCGTCTTTTCATTAAAAAGCCATAAAATTTAGCACATATTGTTTTTCTAAGTATTTCAGTTCAATAACAATAAATTTTGGAGACTGAATCACTCAAATTACATCCGAATAAAAGTATTTCTTAAGGGCATGTGCTTATCTTCAGATGCATATTAGAAAATGCATCGAATGTTATTCTCAAATAACATCTAAATCAGGCTTTCGACACAAATCGAAAGACATCTTCACATTTTCCTTTCATACCTTATTATGTAATTAATACTGAAAACAGTGAGGTCATTTAAGGGCAAAGACGAATGTCCAATTTTCCCTTTAATTCAATTATTGTCATTGAAGTGATCCACCACAAATGGAAATCGCTGTAGCGGTAAACCACAAATGCCTGTGAGAAGCAGTTCGGTAGAAATGGAACTGCAGGTAATAAGTCACTGGCGTCCATTGTCCTGGACTGCTGTCTGGAATGCTGTCACTAATTAGACATGAAGTGCCTAAGACAAGGAGTCATAAGATTGCAGAATTGAAATAAATTTAATGCATCCTTCCTGACACATTGCGTGTGCGTTCATCTGCGTTCAACTGTAAATTAAAGCAATCGCAGTATTGTTGTGGGTGGGTGTTATTTACAATTTGTTTGATGCTGACAAATTCGATTTGTTTCAGTTTTTTCATTTGTATGTAATCTAATATATGAATTTTATAAACCATAAGTTGACAAATGTAAATATTTTGTCGTATGCCCATATGGTATTATTTTGGTAGAGGATAGTTGTCATCTACAAAAATCGATGGGCAGCAGATGAAAAATATATTATTTTTAACTCGGTTACTTACTGCATCACATTGAATTCCTATCAAGCGAATGCTTTGGGAATAGCGGAGACCTGTTTCCATAATGATGACTTAATTTATTCAATTAATTTATATTACATAATGTTTTAACCCTCTCACTCCGAGTGAGACTGTCCCGGACGGTCTACAAATGTTCCATTAATAGCGTCGAAGGCCGGTCTGAGGCTGTTGGCTTCTTTTGAGTGGAGGTGAGGTTCTGAGTTCGATTCGGAGATAAGTATGGTAGGAGGTCCATTTATCCTTGCCAACCTGTCACCCTTGGTAACCACAACCCACGGGCTACGGCAAACCACAGCCCATTTCCGTGCGCCTTACGGACAAGTTATAGCAGAAGGTGGGTGGTGGGGTAAATTACAACCCAGGTTGGACGAGTTCAATTCATGTCGTTTCCTGCCAAGAACTCCAGGTTTTAAAGAGGCTAGAAGAAAAAAGTCGCCTCGGGATTAAAGAGTTAAAGGGGAGAGAAGAAAAAGAATCGCCCCTCAGGATTAAAGAGTTAAAGGGAGAAAAAAAGTCACCTCAGGATTAAAGAGTTAAAGAGGGTAGAAATTACCTCAGGATTAAAGTTAAAGGAGAAGAAAAGAAATATCGCCTCAAGTTAAAGTTAAATTAGAAAGAAAAAATTCGCCTCAGTTAAAGAGAAAGGAGAGAAGAAAAGAATCGCCTCAAGGATTAAAGTTGAAGAGGGAGAGAAAAAGAATCGCCTCAGGATTAAAGTGAAAGTAGAAGAAAAAATTCGCCTCAGGTTAAAGTTATAGGGAGAGAAGAAAAAATGTCGCCTCGATTAAAGCGTTAAGGATAAAGTCATCAGGAGAAAAAATGTAGTCAGGATTAATGAGTTAAAGAGGATAGAAGAAAAAAGTCGCCTCAGATTAAAGATTAAAGGATAGAAGAAAAAAAGTCGCCTCGGATTAAAGAGTTAAGGAGAGAAGAAAAAGTCATATCTAAGTTAATAAGGGAGAGAAAAATTCGCCTCAGGATTAAAGAGTTAAGGGGAGAAGAAGAAAGATCGAATCAGGATTAAAGTTAAAGAGAAAAAAATCGCCTCAGATTAAAGTTAAAGGAGAAAGAAAAGAAAATCATATCAGATTAAAGTTAAAGAGGATAGAAAAAAAGTCGCCTCAGGATTAAAAGAAAAATTACCTCAGGATTAAAGTTAAAGGAGAAGAAGAAAAAATGCCTCAGGGATTAAAGAGTTAAAGGAGAAGAAAAGTCGCCTCAGGATTAAGAGTTAAGAAGAGAGTAAGTAAGAAAAAGCCTCAGTAGATTAAGAAGAGAAAATTCGCCTCAGATCAAGTTAAAGGATAGAAAAGAAGAATCCTCAGTGAATTAAGTTCAAAGGATAGAAGAAAAAATCAGATCAAAGGTAAGGTAGAAAACGCCTCAGTATTAAAGAGTAAGGAGAAGAAAAAAAATCCCTCAAGTTAAAAGTTAAAGAGGAGAAGAAAAAAAGATCTCTCGATTAAGAGTTAAAGTGGAGTGCGAAGAAAAAAAATTCGCCTCAGGATGAAAGGATTAAAGGGAGAAAGAAAATGTCGACCCTCAGAATTAAGCGTTAAAGGACAGAAAAATCCTTCAGGAGAAATTCTAATTAAGGATAAGAGTAAAAAATGTATCAGAGATTAAAAATTCAAAGGATAGAAAAAAAAAATCGCCTCAGGATTAAAAGTTAAAGGATAGAAGAAAAGTCGCCTCGAATTAAAGTTAAAGGATAGAAAGAAAAAGTCGCCTCGGATTAAAAGTTAAAAGGATGAAGAAGAAAAATCGTACCTCAGGATTAAAGAGTTAAAGGGATGAGAAGAAAAAGTCGCCTCAGGTTAAGAGTTAAAGATAGAAGAAAAATCGCATAGGATTAAAGGAATTAAAGGCGATAGAAGAAAAAAATCCCTCAGGATTAAAGAACGTTCAGCAGGACTAAAGAAAAAGTTCGCCTCAGGTTAAAAGTTAAAGGATAGAAGAAAAAAGTCGCCTCAGTTAAAGAGTTAAAAGGATAGAAGAAAAGAATCGCCTCAGGATTAAAAGTTAAAATGATAGAAAAAAAATCGCCTCAGTTAAAGAGAGAAAAATTAAAGAAGAAAAAATTCGGCCTCAGGATTAAAGAAAAAAGTTCGCCTCAAGTTAAAGAAAATTCGCCTCGGATTAAAGTTAAAGGATAGAAAAGAAAAAGAATCGCCTCAGGATTAAAGTTAAAGGCGTAGAAGAAAAAAATTCATCAAGGATTAAAGAGTTAAGGGATAAGAAAAAAATAACCTCGTGATTAAACAGTTAAAGGCGATAGAAGAAAAAAGTCACCTCAGAATTAAGATAAAATTCGCCTCAGGATTAAAGTTAAAGAGGATAGAAGAAAAATTCGCCTCATTCATTAAGAGTTAAGGGAGAAGAAGAAAAATTCGTCTCAGGATTAAAAGTTAAAGGGGTAGAAAAAAAATTCGCCTCAGGATTAAAGGTAAAAGGGAAAGAAAAAATCCTCAAGGATTAAAGAGTTAAAGAGAGAAAGAAAAAATTCGTCAGGATTAAAGTTAAGGGAGTAGAAGAAAAGGTAGACCTCAGGATTAAAAGAGTTAAAGGAGAGAAAGAAAAAAAGTCTCGTCAGGATTAAAGTTAAAGGGAGAAGAAAAATACCTCGAATTAAAGCTTAAAGGGGATGAAGAAAAAATGTCGCCTCAAGTTAAGAGTTAAAGGGGCTAGAAGAAAAAAAAAAGACGCCTCAGGATTGAGTTAAGGGGCTGAGAAAGAAAAAAGTCGCCTCAGGATTAAAGTGTGAAGAGGGATAAGATTAAAAGAGTAATGGCCTCAGGATTAAAAATCATAATAAAACTCTTTGTAAAAGGTTTTTATAATTAGGTTGTTTCACCGTCACTTTCAACAAGATGCGGTTGGGACTGAGTAAATTCTTAACTCCTAGCAATAAAGGATTAAAAATATAACGGAGACCATTTTTCCTTTCCTGAGGAACCGAAGGGCAAACTATTTATTTCCATGCATCCTTTCTGATAGGAAACGAAACAGGACTAAGCAAAATAAGTTGGAATATATACCGTGCATGTATTACATACATTTGAATGATACCATGTGTATCCGCAAAGACTCATATCACTACATGTTAATCTGAAGTAAGTTGAAGTACAATTATTTATATTTTCCTTTGATTTTTGTGGAAATCTAAATTATTCCTTCATAATGTCAAAGTTAGCGAAGAAGATTAATTCGATGTCGGTTACTATTGTATAGCTGATATGATGTTGTATAAATTCTTATATTCAGTTATGATTGTCACTGTTGAGCGCAAAACGCTTTAATGTTTGTACGCAGATTCGTATTCTTTTTCAAAAGTTATGAACCCGAATAGATCATTAACTTAATCAGAGTTTCAGAAAATTAAATATATATGCAAATAAATAGTTTACATAATTAATTTTGCCGTACAGAATTGCTAACTGCATTTTTCGGTTGTAGAAAGTTGAGGGTAGTACATAAGCAAACGAATGTGAAATGTCTGCTATTTCTCAAATATTAATAGTCACGCCGTCATGTCAGAATACACTTTGCAAGATATTGACTCAAACAGCAACGAACGAAAATGCAATTTTTAATTCGAATGCTGAGACATCTTCATCGCAATCGATATATATATATATATATATATATATATATATTCTTTAGAACGTTATCACACTTGAACACACTTGCAGTTTCTCTTGAAAATTTACTTGAAAATTCATTTTATCATTCAGCTCAGTATCTATTTGAAATGTTTCTCTGATTTTGCCGACATACCTGAAAAGTGTAAATATATATATATATATATATATATTTCTTTTAAAATGTGTGTAAAGAACTATCCTGTGAAATTCAATCTACAATTTTAAGCTAATGCTACTGATGTATTTTTTGACTGAAGTGCAAAATTATCTAGATTCCCGAAAGATGCATGATTTGAAATGTGTCAACGGTGATTTTTCACACACAGGAAACACGAAGAAAGTAATTACTTACATTCAGCTTTTTCCTGAATCATCTCGCTTGAACAAGTAATCCGAAATCGCCTGTCGAAACTTTTTGATATTCAAAGTGGCAAAACGGTCGGAAATTATACTTTAGTACAGCAATCGTGATGCAAAGAAGATTTATTATATTTAATCCTATAAGATTAAGAAAGAATGAAAATGTTTATTGGTTGATTCAATTTATATAAATTTAATAATTATGTACGAAGTCGAATACAAAAATTCTCGCTTTTTTCAAAAGATTATTCAATTCTACCTAAATCCTACTGAATAAAATTTGAATACTGACCAAATATACTTATTTGTATATTTTAAGTAACTTTGGTATGTACATCCATTTGTTTAGCATGAATAATCATAGCATTCAATAGCGAGGCATAAACTGCACGGTAACGTCTAACGTATTACCTCTCCATAGGCAAAACATAATCTTGTCTTTTAAAGTCTATTACATACCAAGTAAATATGTTCATTAATTTATTTTTATTCCTTTACCACCAAATGTTGTGACTTTCATTGAAGGGAAACAAGTAATATTAAAAAAAAATTAAGTCAATTCCTACTTAGGTCAGCAATCTACACGCTCCGTCACTGACGGTATTTATTTCTAAATTTATATCCTGCTAAATATCCTATATATATATAGGGATAGTGTGAACTAATAGTAGGAATTGAAAAACTTTATAAAGTCTTTTTTAACATATCCAATAGAGAGAACAAAGAAAGTAATCAACATTACCCTCTGACAAAAATACATGAAAAAATGAAGCCTTCGTGAACATATCAGAAAACAAAGGATATTAGGTCTAGAAGCTGGCAAACCTAGCTCCATCTATTGAGGAAAATTCGAACCAAACGACTCAAGGCGACATATGCTTTTTCCCATATAAAACTAAAATTAATTAATTAAATTTAATTAATGAATTAATATTTGAAAAAACTGTATGAACATCAAGTGTCATCCACAACAAGTTTAAAAAAAATGTATTTGAACTTGAGTAGATGAATAAAAAGTATTTTATTAACGACTGAAAATTTGAACAAGATATATAAATAAATATATATAGGGAGAGTGTGAACTAATAGTAGGAATTGAATGAAAAAGAATGTCCCTTTCTACTCGCCCACTGATTCTTGGCATAGAAATGTAGATGGATATTTTATTTAAATTTTTAAAACTTGTTAAGTTAAAACATAATTATGTAACCCATTTTCCACATACATGTGTCATTACATCTGTGTGCTGTTTATAACAAAACCATATTATTCCAATAAAAATAAGACATGATATTTTTAAAATGTTTCCACAAATAGAAACTGGAGACGCGTATGGGGATTAAATAGAGAAATGGAACATACTTTAATAAGAGAATAGGTACCAAAAAATAATAAATTTTTCAAAATGTTCTTTATTCAATTTATTTTTAAACGAAGCCATCAGTCATTACAAAGACCAGTGACTGAATTTTCATCACTTCATTTAATAGCATTTTATTCTGTTTAAACTAAAACTAAAATTTGTTATTTCTGACAAAAATGATTAGCTGCAGGCAAAAGTAACAAAAAAAATATTAAAAGTCACTATTGGCAAATGTTCGATGAGGAAAATCTCCGTGATAATTTCAAAGCCGATTTTACTTAGTCTTTAATGCATTCAATAACATGCTTTATATGGGTATTAAAATGTACCGCTTATTTTTAGTTGAAACAACTTAATTTGCAGAGCAGAAAAAGAAAAGAGCAAATGGTTTAACAAGAAATCCGAGGCATTTCTTCGAAGGAGCTTAGACTTAAGTGCTGCAAAATTAAAGATCTTGAGAAAAAGGCAAGATGAAAACAATTTGATGAAAGCTTTTTACTTTCATTTAAGAGCAAAGAAAAGAGAAAGCAAAATGTTAATGACTCAGAAACATTTGTTTGAAATTTCGTTTTATTATAATTATTAAGTAGACAGCACTT
>BGPR01007640.1:0-18414 GCA_013235015.1 Araneus ventricosus
TTCTTGTGAAGCCAAGAGTTTGTGGCTTAAAAACGTAATGTCGACTGAGGCTACTCACGAAAAACTTGTGAATTGTTTTAAAGTTAGTAGAGCGATTTGTGATCGCTTGAGTAGGGTGTAGCCGGTCTACCCCTTTATAAATTTTTTATATTTTTATTGACATAGTTTGTGGGATTTTATGTTTAATTGAATATATATTGGATATATAATTGATTTTAATTATTTTCAGTTTTAACAGTATGCTTTGAGTTGGTCATTTTGGGGAGAGCTTGTTTGATTTCATGGCCTTGTCATTCTGAGATTTTAAACATTTGAAATTAAATTTGAGCTATTGGGATTTTTATAATGGTTTTAATAATTCCTTTTGTGTGTAGAGTTTATTTGTGTGTTCGTTTTTATTTGGCGAGTGTTTCATAGTTGGCGTGATTTTTGCCAACTTCGCGAGAAACCGCACATTAAACTTAAGTCTTACCGTTTTCTGTTATAAGCAAAAAACTGGAGAAAAAAAATGCTTATTTTTTTGGCTATAACTAAAATCACAACAAAAATTATTGGTGGCAAACCTCAGAATCATCCTCAGCACCCGAAAAACATAAAGAAGCAAAAAATTACAACTTCCCCAGAAATGGATTTAAGAAAACGACTTCACAAGATTGGACTACTGAGAAAAAGAGCCAAATGAGAGCTGAAAAAAATGCAGCTCAAATGAATGCAATTTCAAGCGGAGAAAGGGTTGCTCTTCTCCTGCTTCGCGTTGCTCTTTGCTTTAATATAGTATAAGTAGGAGGGGCAAAACTTGATGCAGCTCTGGTCTGTCTCTCTTAATTCTTGATTGATTTTCCGTCTTCCTTTTACATTTTTTACCACTTTAGTTGATCACTGAATTCTCAAAGTGGAAAAGTAAGCCAATTAGAATAAAAACGAAAATACAATTTTTTAAAATAATTTCGTGGGGAGGGGATTGCAGCTCTTATGGACAAGCCGCCACTGAGTACTACTAGTGAAATTTTGTTTCATATGATACTCTAGAACCTTCTCAACTTAAAGAACATAAATTATAACAACCTTATATTCGTAAATTGCACAATGTGTCATGCATGTGATGCAAAAATCATTCAAAATGTACGGCCTAGCGATGCCAAATTTGGCATGTTGTTACATCTTGGGAAGTAGGTGAATTCTTAGATTTTTAATCAAAAATTAATTGAAATGTTAACATTTTCCCCCAATAGTTTCAGATCATATTATTGCACACAAACCATTTTTACACCACTTTAAAAAGGTAAAATATTAGTTTCTCTGCTATGCCATTTTACTAACTTAATATATATATATTTGGAACTACATTTTTACAATACCTTTCATTGTTTCAGTTATTCCATTTATACACACGCACATTATTGGTGCTATATATAAGAATAAAATAATATCAAGACAGATGAATCAAGCTACAATGTTTCAGAATAAAGGCACAAAACTTAATTTCGCACCTTTTCAATATTTTTAATCATTTTGATTAACTGATTTTTAATAACAATTTGCACGATGATCCCCAATTAAGAATTTTAACAACTGTATACTAGTACACCAAAGCACAGCTGTGAAAATCTTCCTTAAATTATCATAAAGAGTTTTTTTTTTTCTAAATGAAGTGAAGTCCAACCTTTCTTTGGTGGAACAAGTTCAAAATTTTTACGAGCATAACAAATTAAATCTCCATGTAGTTGCACGTTCCTTAGGTCAAAGGTATAGGGTGCTAAAAATATGATCGGAGCTGGATGAAACAAAATACACAAGAAAACCTGAACAAAGCAGTAATATGGAGTTTTCAATCAAAATTTTTTGCGAGTGCATATGACTTCATTCAATAAAATAATAATTTTCTCAGTCTAAAGCATCTAAATCTGTCGACATGTCAACTGGTCCTGAATGGAAGCTTGATAAATGAAGTACATTAGAATTAAAAAAGAATTACATGAAATAAGAGAAACGACGCTTCTCGTTTTAAATACAGATTTCTAATTAACCATTTACAGGCCAATGTTCCCAATTGGGAACATCGAATTGAAAATTGTTAATATTGTTCTAGAAAAATTGTAAATTATAATTCAAAGTAAGCTTTATTTTTTGATATACTAGTTATGTTTCAGATATAAAATGGGCAATGTGCAGAAATTCTAAAAAATTGGCTTTTTTAAAATTTTAATTTGTGTGGCATAAAAATTCCTAAATTAAAAAAAAATCCAAAATTTCTAAAAACTCTGTACACATAGTTAAAAATGTCCACGTTACTAATAACATATAAAATGTAATTATAAAAATAAGAAACACATTTGCTGTAATTCATTAAAGTTTTATGTTCCCAATTGGGAACATTGGCCACTCATGACTTTTCTGTGAAAGAAGGAATTTCTCTATTGCGAGTTCCCATTGAAAGGAGAATTCTAGGAAATCCCATCTGTTGTTAAAAGATTAATGCTTTAGTTTTGGCAGAAAAAAAATTCATTTTTATCTGTAATCTAGGGGGGTAACTTTAAATGCATAGGATAAGTATTTATGCATCGCCGGGATGAAAATTCTGTAGTGATTGTTTATTCTAAATAATATTCTTATCTTCCAATCCAGATAATCAAAAGATATTTTCATGCACAGAAGAAAAAGGTATGCATAGAACAACAAAATTGTATACATAAATATAATTCTGAGCTAGGCAGGGTTTATCAATTGTAATAAAATGCGAGAAGCTACCGACACGACTTCAAAAGAAAAAAATGGTAGTTTATTTTATTTGCGAATGTACTAAATACAGTTGTTGTTTCTGGATGGTTATTGATACAGCAACTTACGGGAAACATAACCAATCTGCTGGTTTGGAGTTTCGTCTAGAAGTCACAATTATCCTTTTACAAACTGGGGCAAAAAAGGATGGACCTCAAACACAACCAAAATTTACCGGTTATATATCACAGCTGAAAAATGTTAGTTATTGTAACAAGTCGGGTAAATACAAGATTACAGCAGAACAAGGGCAAAATAGGGTATTGGCATTTAAACTACTTGCCGTTATACTGTGAATATCGTTATGAAGTTTAATTTTTTACACTTTTTTGTGCAAAATATATTTTTTATTCATTTAAATTAAAAATTTTCAATTGAATTCAAATCTGTGCTTAGTTATAAAAATATTTTTTACAATACTTTACTTATTAATTCAGTTTGATCATCACTGCTTTCCATTTCAATGACTAGTATAATGAGCTTAATCAGAAGGGGCCAGTGTTCCAAATTGGGAACATTATAAAAATTTATTCATATTCTAATGATTGATATCTTTAAACTAAAGCATTTGAAGGTGAAATATGCAAAAGTAATTAAAAATTAACCTGGACCAGAATTCGGTCTGTAAACGGTTAAGCTTCCCCACGCTTTGTATGAACTACAAGTCAATTCATTAAGTGACAGGCTACCATTCCGTTCAAAAGCATTACAGAAAATGACTAGTCCTTTTTTATTTACAGTCTACAAATTTAACTACAAAAAATGACTGCGCCATCTTTGATCAAAAGATGACGGAATTTACAAAAACTCAGCTGAACTCCTACCATGATTTTAATCCGTTTACGCGGCATTAAAAAAAAAATTAGTTTTTAATGTAATAAAATAATTTTTTGTATGGTTCATCTCCCTTAAAATTTTTATTCTTGCAAATCCAATTAAATATCATTGAAGCATGATCTTGACACAGGAAAAATCAATGTAAAACAGCAATGAATGATTACTTCAGCAAAAATTGGACAATCAATATTTACAAGACAATTTTCTAAGCAAATATTGCACTTTTACAACAAAAAATTAACTTTTGCAAAATGCTTAGATTTGAAGACCAATTAAGAATTGGTATTCCTTTTATTCTACTTTTATCAAAGAATTGAACATAAGCAAAAAGTTATTGATATACACAAAGAGAGTGCATATAAACCCTTGCATACAAAAATTCGCAGTAAAAATTCTTGATTAACAATTAATAAATATTTGTATTCATGAACAAGTTTCCTTTTTTTTTTCTCTCGAAAATCTGAATTCAATTTTTAAAAAGCATACTTATTCAAAACAAATACTGAAAGTAACTTAACCATAATATCAATACTATATGGGTAACAACTTTTTAGGTTGGTCTTTATTTTTAATTCTGGTCCAAAAATAAAAATTATCTTCAAACTTGAAATGAACTCATAAAACGGGAAATCATTTTGCCTCATTTAAAATTAAAAGCAAACTCATTTACAATACTCACGCAAGCTTAATTTCTTACGAGAGAGATCTTTCAAAAGTAAATATTTCAAAATAATTCCAAGTCACCATACATTAATTTTCTCATTGAAATTCTGTTGCAAATAATACTTTAACACACAGCAACTCATAAATTGCTCTTGTAATAATTAAGAAGTGTTTGAAGATTCATTAAACTGAAATTTTTTTATTCCAGTGCTTTCAATCTCTAATAATTTAACTTTTAATTTTAACTCAATTGAAAGTAATTAATGTGTATAATGTTACAAATACAGGAAATAAAACAGATAATCAAGAGGGAAAAAATCATTTAATATGAAAAATAAACAAAATAAAAATACAGATTGTTTTTTTATTCTTCATCAATTTCAGCATTTAACATTCGAACAAAAGGCATAAAATTGGGGTTAAAATAAGCATCAACAATGCCTTCGACCATCTGAGACACATAAGTCTCATTGAAACCAATCTGAGCAACGCAGGATGAAATTGCACTCTCAAACTTATTATTCTCCCTCTTTCCCTGGAAATAACTGAAAGGAATTTTAACCTCAACCCTTTTGTATGACTCGTCATAATAAAAGAATGTAAACCTCTCGTCTCCTTCCAAGTTGCAATACAGACCGGCAACTGGCTGCTTCCTGTCTCGCTTAACAATGGTGCGGAAATTGAAGACCAAATTCCTTTTCTCAGAAACATCCACGTAGCTCAGAAACCTACGACCAACATATACAAGATTGGTCCAGCTATTCACCTTCCCATTCCTAGTCTCCTTAACATGCCACTGGATGTAACTGCCATCTACGGTGTAGTTGTACTCCTTCTTGGACTTCTCAGTATCGCTCAACAGGAACCAGCCTGTGTTGGGAAACAAGCCATCAGACATGACAATCACTGGAATGTTGACATGATACCCAGGATCAAGGACAATGTAACCTTCTCGGCCTTCCACCAAGACTTTGAGAACTACAAGGACATGTTCCTTCACACTCAGAATCTGAGAAGGTGGTGAACAGCTGATGTAGGTGTCAATCTCCAAAACCATCTCTTCACAAGAAGCTAAGAATAGAGCTGATTTCAGACCTGGATAGCAATTGCTCAGGACAGACTTCATGTTCTCCATGAGAGAACAACCAAGACCAACACAAGACAAACTTTCAGGGAGGATTTTGGGATCGTAATTATGATAGAACTCAGTGAGGGAAAGCCCTTGCTTTAAGAAGGCATCGTAGAATGCCAGGAAACTGCCAACTGTGTTGTAGGGGTGACTCTCCAACTCCGAAGCCAGGATGTCACGTAGCTCTTCGAGGAAGAACTCGAAGGTGACTAGGGAAGAGAACTCAAGGTGGTCAGGTTCACTGCCCCATTTTGGCTCGGGTAAGGGTAGGGTTATGTCAGACCCCCGATCCTCAGAAACATCCGATTTCACCTAGGAAGAACAAAAAGAAAATGTGCTTATGTTTTAATTTTAAAAACATACTAAAGCTATAGCACCTCCATATATATATTATCTTTAATTAAATTTAATGCTATAACAATTTCAGACAATTTTGTAAAGTCATCACTATATATATTAACTTCATTTTAATTAAATTTAATTTAGAAACAATAGCAGACTATTTTGTAAATTGTGGCCATATCTTTGTATATAATTCTTTGTTTATTTTTACCAGATTGGCAACAAAAAAAATAGTTAAAAAATAATTAAGGAATGCTAGCATTGTTATATTATAGAATGAAGTTGTTTGAAATAAAGAATTAATTTTGAAGACTTTTTATGTTGGCAATAGTCCCTTACAAAGCAATACTAATTTTCTAAGTTATTAATTTAATAAATTAGGATACAAACAATATTTAAAAATTACTAGATATCTGATGATAATTCATTTAAGTGCAAGAAAGTCCCATTACAGCATTAATTTTGAACAACATGCAAGTATTAAAGATCAATTCTACCTTTCACTACGAAATATTTTACTGTTCAAGTCGTTCAATTAAAACCGAATTAAAATTCTGAGAAAATCCGAGTAAATTGTGACCTATCTTTTATATATAATTATTTGTTTATTTTTACCAGATTGGCAACAAAAAATATTAGTTGTTAAAAAATAATTAAGGAATGCCAGCATTGTTAGATTATAGACTGAAGTTGTTTGGAATAAAGAATTAATTTTGAAGAGGACTTTTTGTGTCAGCAATACTAATTTTCTAAAATCAATTACGGTGCAAACAATATTTCAAAATTACTAGATATCTGATGATAATTCATTTAAGTACAAGAAATTTACATCACAACATTAATTTTGAACAATATACAACTATTGAAGATCAATTCTATACTTTTCACTATAAAATATTTTACTGTTCAAGTCATTCAACTAAAATTGAATTAAAATTCAAAGAAAAGCAAACTCTTCTAAAAGGGTTATAAGTTTGCCTTTTAATGAAAAGCATAAAAAAAATTCAAAATTTTTTTGCCACGTTTCTTTTTAAGAGTGATATCTTTAAATAATTTATTATTAATTGTTTAATGGAGAAAAGATTGATATTCAAAAAAGGAAAAAAAGATGGAATGCAATTAAATACTCACTTCATTTTGAAGGTTCAAGATGACGTCAGGTAGGATCAATTTGGTGCCAAGATCCCGGCTCGAATGACTATAAATGAAACAAAAAAAAATACAATTTTACATCTCATTTGTTTATAATTTTCTTCTCATTCGTGAAATATAAATATAAAACACTCATAATTCCATGGATAACATGAAAACAAAGACATACCTGTTTGGAGGGTCCCATTGCTTGGAATCCTCGAGTCAAGATGGCCATTCTGCTGCAAACTTCTCAGCTATACTAAATGTACAACCTTTCAAATGCTGTACAAACAACCCATTAGAACTTTCGTCTAGTGTATCTAATGAACAAAACATTTGTATATAAAAATCATTGCAATCAATTTAAAATAAGCATCTTAAAATATATATTATAAAATAATGCAATAAAAGGAATACTGGACACTTACTGGTAAAACCAAAGTGTACGGTACATCCCTCACCAAGCTGGCGCAAAATCATGAAAAACTCTCCAAACGTCCGCTATTTGGTTACCACATTTAGAGTTTTCGCCAAAAAAATTCTTGGCACCGTACCGTATACTTTGGTTGGAGTCGCTTTTAAAAAATTATGAATCATTTGAGTTTTAAATCCTAACAACTTTTCAATGTACAAGATATTAAGTTTAATAAATTATAAATTAATGAAGAAATATTTTTTTAACATAACTGAAAGCAACCATCTGATAAAAACAAACAGATTGGTTTAATTAGTTATTTTGGGGTGAAACAGTCATTAAATCAAATACTTTCAACAGCAAGCCAACATTTATTTTGGAACAAAATTTGGAAATGTCACTAATGGCAGTAGAAACTAAAATTAAATATTTATTTCACATACAGAAACTGCTAACTGATCATATATGCACTCATATCCTATTTCAAGTGAAGTTACCAAGTGTTCCCTTCTTCATGAAAAAAGACCACATTTACATATAATCTTATCTAACTTACTGAAAATTATCAGAATGTTGAGGCACAAGAAAATAAGAGATAACATATCTAAATTGATTCTTGAGACTCACAGATAAAATAAAATTCAGATTAAACCAAGACTGATAAAAATCTTCAGCAAATTTTGATAGCAAGATTAAAGAGATAAGAGTCAACATCCTTTAAATTAAAATGCAAGACTGTTTCCAGAATATTATAAACAAATTAGATAGATTAAATAGTTAACTATTTAACCAGAGTTTTAAACCTTTTATTCGATATGCAGATAAAATATATAAATGTGAAAATATTGAGATATTCACTATTTAAAAAAATTAAAAGAATACACTCAAAAGATAAATTTTTAATACACATTTCCTTTTGTAACAAACTCATTTTTAAAAAAATGTTATGCACAACATTACAATATTTATCAACAGCCTTTTTAAAAAATTTAAACAGCCCTTTAAAATCAATTTTACAAAGTCTACATTTTGATCACATTTTTTTTTTTTACCTTGAATACAAGTAATATAATTTTATAGAAACAAAATTTTTTTAATGCTATCAGAATTTTAAACTCGTAAGGTAAACATTTGCTTACATAAAACTATGCATGCTGCAACAGAAATCAAATTTTTCATAAAATCCTACTGGTGTAAATATATAAGCTGAAATTTTAAACATTTGTTTTATGTTTCCAACAATATGTACTTAAGAACCTGAAAAATGATGAATTTGATCCTGGTTGAGATCTCACACTGTCCAACATGCTAGGCCTCGATACTAATTTTTAAACTGAATGCAGTTACACGATGCTTTTCTATTAGTATGAAAATTAAAACTCTACTTCTTACCAGACACAAGCACAATATTCTAAATAAAATATAACAAACAAGTTCATGTTTAAAGTGGAATCGATTTAGAACATCAAAAATTCATAAAATAGTACTTTTCTAAATAGTACCTCAATAAATAGATGATGAAACCAAAGCTACCTCACCAATGTAAGGGATAATATATAAATTCCTTAAAGAAAGAGTTACTAAAAAAGTTCATATTCATTGAATAGGCGTAATAAGTAGAATTAGTCACAAAGAGATTACTTTTATATAAAATCAAAGACATACTGAACGTCACCTCATTTAATTTTATTAATGTGGAACCTCATGTTGTGTCAATGCTTCAACAGTGCAGAAAAGAATGCATCGTCACAGAATTCCCACCGCTACACTAAATATAGAGAAACCACAGGCCTGTGACGATGTTATATTTAAAGACAGAAATTGCATTTTGAAATGAAAGTAACAGTTTCACAGAAGCAGAATCGTGAAAATTTATAAAACAAACCCCGAAAAATCTGAATCATGTTAAAATCTTATTGTTTTCGGAATCCGAGAAAAATCTTTATTCCTAAAGCGGACAGAAATGCTAACACATGGAAGTTAAATATTTACCTTTAAACCGACTTGCATAAAGTTTAAAAATGACATGCACAGTCAAAAAATCTTGAAAATAATACAGACACAAAAGATCAACAGCCAGATATTTAATAAATATAAAAACTAAATTCTAAATACTCACCCATACAACGTAAGCTTCCGCTTCACGCACTTACTACGAGAGTTTCTTGCCTATTGCGACTCCCTTCGACAGCGATTGCGCTGGATTGGATTAACTCCAAGCTTCCTTGCGGTTTTGATTTAACTGTTCGATTCGCTGTCGAGGCCCTTTTATAGCTACCTCGCGAAAGAATAAAAAAAATCGCGTGAGGAGATAAGAATACTACACCCGTCAACACCGGACACAGCTGTACAAATCTTTATGTGTGATCAGATAAATACGCAACACTGTCGTAATCTGTAATTTAAACAGAAATGTGTTTTGAATTGCGTAATCGCTATAGTAACGGCCTCCCATTCATGCACGTGAACATCAGGTGATTCGTCACTGGTTTTTCGAAGATATGATTAATGTTAAATTCAAGTGGATTCGAAGGTCGAAATTGCACATAATGATGAGACTTACTATATTTAGAAAATATCTTATTTGAGAAGGTGCTCTTTGTTTATTTTTTTTCATTGATATTCGACTTTTTTTATGGTCTTGGCATTGATTACAGAAGCCAGGAACATTACTACGTAACTACTCTGGAGCACTTTCGTTTTTATCTTTCTGCCGTAGCGTCAACTATTCTATTTGTTTTCTTGATGACTCGTTTGCTCATTTAGAAAACAACTTTTAAGAATTAATAGTAAAATAACGTAAAGCTATAATGGTTGAAGATGAACTTGTATAAAATCGTTTTTTTTTTTTTTTTTTTTTTCGTAAGAAAAATGTTTCCGCGTCGGTTCAAAACTTCCAGTTCAAAGAATTAAAATTTTTTAAAGCTTTTAAAGAATTAAATTCTTGAATTAATCGGATTTGAAAATCAAAAGAATTATACCTTAGCCACTGGAACAACTAACATGATTGAAAGTGAAGAGTTTAATAATTTATTCAAATTTATTCCGTAGCTCTAATAATCATTAGATTTTGAATTGGGGGATATGTGGGACGTAATTGAACACAAAACTAATTTTGAACTTTTTTTTCGTCCTCCGTTTTATTATATAAAATGCTTTTATTTCAAATTTTTTTCTTAAAAAATTGTAGAAACCTTGAAATGTTTTTCTGTTTTTGTTTCACGCGAATCTGCATACAAATATGTTGGTTATAGGTAGGTTGTAGAAAAATATGTATGTGTAATACTAAGCCAAGTTCTACAATATATAAATAAATAACTAAACAGTAACTTTTCGTAATTTTCTCTGAAAAAAAATAATAACAGATTTAAGTCTGTAAAATGCTATAAAAAGTGCATTTAATTTTGAGTCTATATGAATACTACTCACATAATTTTTAATATATATTTGTTTAGTTAACAATTTTAAGTTTTGATTTTATTAATTTAAAGCATTTGCTCCAGTGGCGGATCGTCCATAAGGGCTTCAGAGTTGCAGCTCGAAAACTATTAGAGTTACGGGGGTGAAATTTGGTATGTGATCTTTACACACAATTTGAAGGTTTCTATCAAATTTTGGACCAAATCCGTCAAAGGTCTGACTATCTGTCTGTCTGTACAATCGCATACTTTTGAACGCAATAACTGCGTTAAACAATTACTTTGATAAATGAAATTTGGTATGTGGTTGTTGTGGCGTTTTGTAAATTTGGTCCTCTTAACTTAATGGTAGATTTGTGTCCACTATATGTATCAATCGGTTAAAAAAAGGCATTCAAATTGCAAATTTCATTTTCTTTATCTTATACACAGCCCTATTGGTAATCACGCCGGCTTCTAATTCCACTTCCGCGTTGGACGACCTTCAGAAATCGTGGTATGACGTTTTGCTTATTTTTTTTCCTCCACTGCTTTAGGGGTTCCTGTTCGTTTCACTGCCTTTTAGCTTATTTTTTCTCTATATGTGTTAGGAGTATAAGAGAAAGTTTAGGGGAGACCACTCCCGCTGGTTTTCTCTACGTGTGTTAGGAGTATACGAGAAAGTTTAGGGGAGACCACTCCCGCTGGTTTTGAAACATGTAACCTTCATACCAGACACACCGCTGCTTCGACGTCACTCTTCTTTTGTTTAACCCGTCGCCGGTGACTACTTAATACTTTAAGTATGACTTAATTACTCTAAATTATCCCCAAATTAGCTGAAACCTATCAATTAAATAAAGAAACTGTTCGTCGTTCGTCAATGAATGCTGTCTTCTTTGGAATTGCATTTTTACACTTCACCGAAACCATGATGTTATATATACATATATATGAAATAATCTCATTTAATTTTACTTTAAATTCTAATATTATATATTTTAAAATCTTAGTACAATATTAATGTATTCCAAAATCACTTTTCGTTCTATTTCCCGCACTGGATGTATATTAAATCTCATGTTTCGGAATATTTATTACTAAAAGAATATTTTAATCGCTTCCACGCGCACACATGAACTGCGAATTCGGCGTCCTTTTGGCGCCATACTTTTCCCTAAAACACTTACGTAATTTACTGAAAATAGCTAATATTACCTTCGCTTTGATCACGTGTCTATCTGATAAATCCCTATCTGAGAAAGTGCAGGGATTTTCTGTTCGCTTTTGACTTAAAACTTTCATACCATGTGTACGTATATTCCGCCACTCTCATAATATGTTGAATAATGAATAATAAATAAAAATTGGCTAATAACTCGGCCTGTTCCTTATTTTACGACTACAACAAAGAAATCATTTTATATGTATGTAACATCTTCAATTTTAGCGTGTTTCTAGAGCATATTCAAAAATAGTCCGCGGACGATTCACGCAAGATGTTCTTTATTCAAGCATTGCAAAGATGTTCAGACAATTTTAGCGTGTTTCTAGAGGCATATTCAAAAATAATCCACGGACGATTCACGCAAGATGTTCTTTATTCAAGCATTGCAAAGATGTTCAGGCAATTTTAGCGTGTTTCTAGAGGCATATTCAAAAATAATCCGCGGACGATTCACGCAAGATGTTCTTTATTCAAGCATTGCAAAGATGTTCAGGTCATTTTAGCATCTCAGATCATATTTACGAGTACACGTGAACTGGCGCTACATTTAAAATCAGAGCAAACCAGCGTAAGTGGTCTCCCCTGAACTTTCTCGTATACTCCTAACACATTTTGAAAAAAAAAATAAGCTAAAAGGCAGTAAAACGAATAAGAACCCCTAACACAGTGGAGAAAAAAAATAAGCGAACGTCATACCACGATTTCCGAAGGTCGTCCAACGCGGAAGTGGAATTAGAAGCCGCCGTGATTACCAATAGGGCTGGGTGTAAGATAAAGAAAACGAAATTTGCAATTTGAGAGCCTTTTTTTAACCGATTGACACAAAAATTGGACACAAATCTGCCATTAAGGTAAGAAGGCTAAATACCAAATTTCATTTATCAAAGTAATTTTTTAAAGAAGTTATTGCGTTCAAAATATGCGATTATACAGACAGACAGACAGTCAACCCTTTGACGGATTTGGTCCAAAATTTGATACAGACCTACATTCCTGATAATAAAAATGTGTACCAAATTTTATCCACCTAGCTATTTAAGTTTGTGAGTTATCGCGTTCACATTAACACGGACATACAGACAGACTTCCCGTGGACGGATTTTGTCCAAACTGACAGAAATCTATAAATTATGTGTAAAGACCACATACCAAATTTAATCCCTGTAGCTCTAATGGTTTTTGAATTATTGTGTTCACAGACAGACAGACATAATTCCATTTTTACTTTCTCGTATACGAAGTATACAAAGAGAAAGTATTGTAATCGTCAAAAAATTCGAACTCGAGATTTTGACGAATCTCCACGTTTTAGACCTCCCTGAGTCCGAAAAACACAGTTTTGGAATTATGTCTGTACGTCTGTCTGTGTGTGTGTCTGTCTGTGAACACGATAACTCGAAAACTATTAGAGCTACGGGGATGAAATTTGGTATGTGGTCTTTAAACATAATTTGTAGGTTTCTATTAAAGTTTGGACAAAATCCTTCAACGGGAAGTCTGTCTATTTGCATGTCCGCGGTCATGTGAACACTATAACTCAAAAACTTGAATAGCTAAATGGATAAAATTTGGTACACAGTTTTATCGTTATGAATGTAGATCCGTATAAAAGCTTGGGCCAAATCCGTCAAAAAGAGGCGTTCAAATTGTATATTCAATTTCTTTTAATCCGATTCTCATGCATACGCATGCGTATTGGTAGCAATCTGTTATTGTTGTAAATTTTATTTACAACAATAAATAATGTTTTCAAGCATCAATTGTTAACAATTTTTTTATTGTTGTAAATCAAACCGATCTCATTATTTCAGCAAATCTTTTATTCACGCGCTTTTGCAATTGTTACGGTTGTGGTAGTATAAATTGTTTTCTTGGGAATTCAATTCCAAAGCAGAATTTTCGCTTTAGTATTCATTGCATTGCCTATTTTATAGCGGCTGCTTCAAAGAAATATTTTTTGAAACGTGGCAACAGATAATTGATTTCAGGTTTGTTTGTTTTTTTGTTTTACTTTCTCGTATACGAAGTATACAAAGAGAAAGTATTGTAATCGTCAAAAAAATTTAAACTCGAGATTTTGACGAATCTCCACTTAGAAAGTATACGAGAAAGTTTAGGGGAGACCACTCCCGCTGGTTTTTTCTGGTCTTAGGAAGGTCTAAAATGTGGAGATTCGTCAAAATCTGCAGTTCGAATGTTTTGACGATTACAATACTTTCTCTTTGTATAAGAAAATGAAAAAAGGGGCAGTTAACAATGCGCAAATAGTTTAAGTATCCAGAGAAGGGGATTTTTTCAGAAAGACTCGTGACTCGAAGTGAAAGTAGAAGTAATTAAAAATGAGGTATCCTTAAAAATAATTAACGAAAGTTTTAAAAAAGTAATTTATTACAATTATACATATTCACATGCGTAACCAAGCATAGCACAGCCAAATATAGCATTTTTTTAAAATATTGATTTTTAAATTAACGAAATATTTAAATTGTGCAAAAAGGAGACAAAGTTAAGAACAGCAATATTCCTTAACTTACATTTTGCATCAATAATTCACTAACTTAATAATGCATTTTCAGTTAGAGTTAAATACAAGCGGAAAATTCGATATTTTTTATTAGGAGAGGAACAGGAATGGCGCTAGAGTTTGACGATGGAGGGGGGCGATTTGCCCGACAGGGGGGCACGGTCTGCTGTACGGGAGGGGGGAGAGTGTAATGAAACTGGTCAAAAATTTTTCGCCAGATTATTATTTATCAATTACAGTTGAATACCCCATACAAAAATTTTCCCGACAGGGGGGTCCTGGCCTCCCCGCCACCCCTGGAGAGGAAGTCCGACGAGCAAAGGACAGTTTCGTTTGACGAATGAGCATTCCGATGTTGTGGCACCCGTAGATGAAGTGACGAATCCAGGGGGGTCCTATGGGGCTGCAGCTCCCCCCCCCCAGAGTTAAACCAGAATTTTTGATTTAATTAAAAATCTGCAACTGCTTGTTTGCTCTTCATCTCCCTTTAAAATAACATTGCTTTTTGGCTTGACAGGCTCTGATATTTTCCCTCTATTGTAGCCATTTACTCGTACTTGTAGCGGTGACGCGGTCGAAAACATTTTTAGGCTAGTTATTTCATTGTGTTTTTTATTTATATATCGAAAGTATTGTAGGGCTCCTTCGACGCGAATACGTCTTTCCGCTCGTTATAGTGATAGTCGGTCGAACTTTCTTGTGTGACAGAACAACGTCAGATTTGAATCGCTAATAACTATGAGACTAATACTACGAAAAGAATGGTTGACCTCACAATAGATACATCATATCTGTAAGAGTTTGCCGCATAGTAGTGACTGTGACGTCATAGTACCAGTGTAGGCGCATGCGCATGATTGTTATGAATTAGCTTTATGTAAGGTTATAAATAAGTGTAGCGTGGAAACGCGTTTAGCTAGGAGGTGGATTCTAGTGTCATTTTAAAGAGCTCGAGGAGTATTGCTAGGACCCAAAGTTAGACAATAAATATCAGAATATAAGTAAAAATCGATATTATATTCAAAATTTCAAACTCCGCATGTTTTTTTGATTATAGCATGCAGAGTTTTCTTTCGAATTGTACGAAACTTACAGAATACTTGACAATACGTAAAAGAAACATTGTATTAAAATTTGAATTCAAAAACTTGAATATTACGGGAAATATGAGCATTTGTAGTAAATAATGTTTTAATTATAAGCAATAACTAAAATTAAGCCCAAGATGCTTTCACTAGTATTCTACTACTGTACATATATACTCTTCAAATTCCACACAAAATATCGAATGTAAGTAAGGTGAAAAGGAAGAAAATAGATATAATGTTTATATTGGAATAAAATTTTGAGAAATTCACAAGCTTATTTCTCATTTATCTTGACGTAGAAAATATTTTTTATTTTAAGTAAAAATATTACAATAATTTAAATTAAATATTTTTTATTTTTAAGTTGAATATAAGAGATTCCGTCCATTCGAAACGTACAATAGATGAAATCAGTGTAACGAGTTTAATCTGACTTTAGCATAAAATAACTTGAGATACAAGTATTTTAATTTTTTTCGTTGATTTCCGATCAAGGATGTTGCCATTATCGGCAAAGAATAAAAAATAAAATAATAATGAATAAAATAAGCAAAAAACGAATAGATATAATAAGATTGTTATTTATCAGATTGCTCAGTATCAAACATTTTTTTTTTCTCCTTTCCCTCACATTTTCGCCATATGAAGGGTAATTAAACTACAGTAAACTCTCTATTATCCGTGCGCGGATTATCCGGTTTGAGGATTATCCTTGCTCATTCCGGACTGACAAAAAAATTTAAAGAGAAACATTTTCACGCTTATCATGCATGTAAAATCGATGTTGATGTTCGATCGAGAGATTCATTCCGTGAAACTAGTGAGCCATGACGGCGGAGGCTAAAGAATAGATTTTTTTTCTTCCTCCACGTGCAATCTCTACCGGTTCAATCCCTAATTTTCCGAGAAATGAATCATCCACTTCCTGCTAGCTCATTCTCGTACGAACACGCTTCTCCCTAACACGTCATTCTTTAACTTCTTCGTCTTCTTTCACTTTCGCACGTGTTCCTTTAGTTTTTACGTCTTGTTTATCGTCAGTTAGTAGCGTGAGATATTTTACAGGTAAAAATGAGTGGCTTGAAACGAAAACGAAACATTTTAAATGCTAAACAAAAATTAGAAATCCTTCAAAAACTTGATAATGGAGAATCAGCTCGTACTGATGCAGAAGATGTACTAAATGAGGAAAATACAAATTCTCATTCTGCTTCTGTACAATCTGTGGAAACTTTGTTAGATTATATGGGGCAAAGAGGATTTGATTACGGTGACATTACTGTGGTTCGTAAAATATGTGTCGATATACGACAAGAGATGAACAAACAGCAGAAGCAAAGACACATAAAAGATTTTTTAAAGTAGTAAATGTTAAAAGGAAAATCCCTATTTTGATGTTATAAAGCCTGCAAATGTAAGCAATTTTTATATTTTTGTTCTGATGTTGATTTTTCTTTAATAAAAAGGAGTTTTCGGATTATCAGTGTTTTTCTATTGTCCGTGAGACCCCTCCCGGTGATTAACGCGGATAATCGGGAATGCACTGTAATTAATTTAATCACATTCTTACCTCGAACAGGGAGATTTCAGAGATCTTTAAGATGATATCCTTTCACTGTTTTTTATCCATTTTGGCGGTAAGAAACGACGTTGATGGAAATTTAAATAACAAGGATTTATCAAAATATATGGACCCTTTCTATTATTATTTGTAAAAATGAACGGCACAATATTCTCAACCAAGTCAAAAGTTTTATCTCAATCCTATATTTCGTCGCTTAGCATGCACCAATCTCATTTTTTTGAAATTTGAAAGAGGAGGAAAAAAACTGAATTCTTCACAACCTTTAACGAATATATCTGGATTTTTTTTAAGATTTGATATAAACATGAGACCGCATGTTCCAATTAGATTCTCAAGAAAATCAAAAGTTTTATCTCAATCCTATATTTCGTCGCTTAACAAGCACCTATCTCAATGTTTTGAAATTTGAAAGAGGAGGAAAAAACTGAAATTTTCACAACCAAAAAAGAATATACCTGAATTTTTTACAGATTTGATATAAACATGAGACCGCATGTTCCAATCAGATTCTCAAGAAAATCAAAAGTTTTATCTCAATCCTATATTTCGTCGCTTAACAAGCACCTATCTCAATTCTTTGAAATTTGAAAGAGGAGGAAAAAACTGAATTTTCCACAACCATTAACAAATATATCTGAATTGTTTTAAGATTTGATATAAACATGAGACCGCATGTTCCAACCAGATATGAAAAAAAATTCAGACATATTCGTTATTGGTTCCGAAAAATTGAGTATTTCCTTCTTCTTTGAAATTTCAAAAACGTGAAATAGGTGTTGTTGCTTGTTAAGAGACGATTTGGAAAATAATAATAATAACACAGGCCTGCGAAATTGAAGTTTTTGAAAAATACAAAAGAAGTTTTCGCTGATTTTTATGTTATTTGGTGAGTTAATTTCGAAAATGACTTCCATTTTTTTCCATCATGTCAGGATTTTGTTAAATCGATATCTATATTTTTGCTAAAATCCTATTTGGAAAAAAATTCTCTCGAACAATTTTGCTTGTACTATCTGGCAACATTGGGTTTTATCCATTTAATCCAGAAAATCACCAACATACTATTTTAATTTGTTTTTATTAAGGTAAGGGGACGTTCAAATATTACGTAAACACCCAAGGGGGGGAGGGGGTTTGCGATTTGCTTATTTTTGCTGACAAGGGGGGAGGGGGAGTATGAGTGATGCTTACGTAAGACATTAAAATCACTTCATTTCCGAAAATCTCTTGTAACTTGCACAAATAATTTAATTTAAAAAAATTAAATTTGAAAAAAAGTTAAATTTCGCAAAA
>BGPR01007640.1:36551-69720 GCA_013235015.1 Araneus ventricosus
AAAAAAAAAAAAAAAAAAAAACGTTTCAAGCGCTATTGAGACTTTAAAATGTTTTTTTTTAAAGGCAGAGCATTATTTATCATCTTTAACTGAAATGGAAAATAATGTTTTGCAAAAAGCACATCTGCAGAAAAGACAAACAACCATTTCTGATTTTTTCCTTAGAAAATAAATGTTTTGGAAGTATATAACACCCTTTATTTTCTACTTTAAAATCTATTTTAGAAATATATTTTTAATTGATAAAATTTTATTTTTAATACCAACGACAAAAAATAAGTTGAGTATTTAGTTGGAATCCCTTTAAAAATCGCCTATTTATTTGGAACTGCTGAGCGCGCATGTGTCCACTATAGCGACCACTCGCTATAAAGACCTTTTGCTATGGGTCGCAGGGGGTCGTTATAACGAGCGCCGATTGTAATAAAAAAAGGGAGTGCCAGCTCAGGTGTTGTCCTCGTCATCTGACCGTGGTTCAAAATGAAAAGTTCCGTCAAAAAATAGCCCTCGTGTTGCTTCAAAACGGGACCTTAATATAGCTAAACTAAACTAACCATGAAACATCACATGAGATAAATGAGGCTTTAAAACCTAATTTATCTAACATTTTCCCATTAAATTATGTTTTTAAATAAAAAAAAGTGGATCGGATAGAACGCTTTTGTATTTTTCCAAACGTAAATGGAACTTTCCCAAATCGAAAGTTGCAAGCCGTCTTATTTTTCAGGGTGACTTTTGACTATCTTCCAATTAACAAGAATAATAAATCAAGAACAATCACTGGGCTAACAATGCATTAACAGAAAAATTGGCAACCACTTCCAAAACATTTGATAATCACAGGTGTCTCAAACAAGTCCTTTGAAAAGAGGATAAGAAAGAATGACGATAAAAATAGATAAGATAAGATAAACTAACAATAATGCCTCATCAAAATTTTGTTACAGATTTGATGAGTTGAATGATGAGTTATTTCTCGTATACGAAGTACGCAGGGGGGAAGTATTGTCATTGTCGAAAAATCCGCTTTTGAGATTTTAATGAATCTCCAATTTTTAAACTTCCCTAATTGCAAAAAAAACAATTTTTCAAATTATGTCTGGCTGTCGGATTGCCTGTGAACAAATATTTGAAAGACGCAACAAACTAAGTGGATGGTTTGTTTGTCATATTAACGTCCCGTTTTGAAGCAATATTCATATGCAATTTAATTATTAATTATAAAATTATATTTAATTATAAAAAAATAACATAATAAATAATAATATGCAAATAGACAGAAAGTCAACCATTTGACAAATTTGGTCCAAAATTTCTTCAAGATCCGAAAGTCTAGTGGTAAAACCACAAACTAAATTTTATTTTGTTTTATTTATTTATTTATTTTTATTTATTTTTTTTTTTTTTGAATTTTTGAGTTATTACGTTCACAGACAAATAAAGATATTTCCAAAATTGTTTTTTTCGGACTCATGGAGGTCTAAAACGTGGATATTCTTCAAAATCTCGCTGTCGACTTTTTTGATGATTTCAATACTTTCTCTTCGCATACTTCGTGTGCGAACAAATTAAAAAGAAAGAAACTTAATCAACGTTCCAATCTAAAATCTCATATTTTATTATCAAAACCACACACACAGCGAGAGTGATCTCCCCTAAATTTTCTCCAAAAAGATAGTGTTTCCCCTCCCCCCATGGATAAAAAAAATTCGAACCTACTGTAACCCAGAATGCAATGATTACCAGAAGGTTTTTCATTCTAGATTATAGGGATTGTAAAATATTTAGGTAAAGAAACAAATTCAAAGAGATGCGCACCGATTAAAACGCCACTCTTGCCGGCTCAAGGACAAAGTGGCGTAATTCGCTCCATAGCTTCCGCGTGTACAGAGATTGCTGCCAGTACGCATGCGCATGGAGAATCGGATTTAAAAAATTGAATATGCAATTTGAACCCCCTTTTTTAACTGATTGGTACGAAATTTGTTCACAAATCTATAATTAATGTTAGCAACTGTCATACCAATTTTTATCTATCTAAGCCAAAAGGTTTAGGAGATATAATTTTTACAAGTATGCGATTAAACAGTCAGACAGACAGTCAACCCTTCGACGGATTTGGCCCAACCTTTGATACGGAGCTGCATTCATGATGATAAAACTGTGTACCAAATTTTATCCACCTAGCTGTTCAAGGTTTTGAGTTATAGTGTTCACATGACAACGGACATACAAGCAGACAGACTTCCCACTGACGGATTTTGTCCAAAATTTGACAGAAACCTAAAAATGATGTGTAAAGATCACATACCAAATTTCATCACTGTAACTCTAATAGTTTTTGAGTTATCGTGTTCACAAACAGACAGACACTGAGACAGACATAATTCCCAAATTGTGTTTTTCGGACCCGGGGAGGTCTAAAACGTGGAGATTCGTCAAAATCTCGAGTTCGAATTTTTTGATAATTACAATACTTTCTCTTTGTATACGCCGTATACGAGAAAGTAAAAATACAGAGCAAGGATAATTAAATATTTCAAAGAATGACTATAAATGTTACGAGCAGCAATAGGTAATATTTCTACGAAATGAAGTAAATTTAAAATTAGAATTTATATGGATCACTAATCATATCACTGAGCATGAATTAACTCCATTAAGAATCAAAAGCTTTATTTGTATTTTAAATTACTGCTAAATACGCATCAGAGACAAAATGCGAGAAATTTCGAATGAATAAAGAATTTGTGGAAGGCTATAAATAAAACTGACCACCCATTTTCGCTCGCTACCCCCTACGTACACCTCATTCTCCTTATAATTGTTGCATGTGCTTTCTATTATAGTGATGCCAAATTTAGCTACAAACTTCTGTTGGGAAGTCGGATCTCTTCGACGGCCGCCAGTGGTTGACGTCATCGGTTGCGCGTGACGTCACTTTCTAAGCTACAGAATGTGCTGTTTGTTAATTTAATTCCTCGGAAATGTCAGATTCTGTAAAACGGTTTTCTTTGTGAGGTTCGATTTCTTGCAGGAAAACAACAGTACAGAATTTTTTGGAACAGAATTGAACGGATGATAAAATAATTTCAGTCTCATGGAAGAATTTCTTGGGTTCAAATTGAATAAATAAATAAATAATAATAATAAAAACTTTCAGGGAGGGGGATTTCATTTAAATTGCCGCTCTGAGGTTTCATCACTTGAAAATCAACTTCTGCGCCTTATTTAAAAACGTGTGATATCGACAGATAATATTTTTGTTGCGTTTGGATTTAGTAGATGATTTTAGTTTAGTTATATATTAACGTCCCGTTTTATGAAGAAACACAAGGGCTATTTTGGGATTTGATTTTGTCATTTGAACCTCGTCATTTTGAACCGCAGTCGGATGACAAGTGTGGCAACTTGACTACAGTAATCCCCAGAAAGGGAAAAGTAGAACTGTCATCCCCACCCCCGCAGGGATTCATCCTCAGATTCCTTTTGACCCTACCCCCGAGCGGGTGTAGATTTTGATCCGGCTATAAGCCATGTGATTTTACTTGTATATATAAATGTCGTAGTGGTGCTGTGTGTGTCAATAAAACCATAAAAGACAAATTGGATTATTATTGGATATGGACATATGAACCACACATGAGAAATCCACTACAACAAGGTTGAACTTTTTACTTTCTCGTGTACGTAGTATACAAAGAGAAAGTATATATTGTAATCGTCAAAAAATTCAAACTCGAGATTTTGACGAATCTCCACGTTTTAGATCTCCCTGAGTCCGAAAAACACAATTTTGGAATTATGTCTGTCTGTCTGTGAACACGATAACTCGAAAACTATTAGAGCTACGGGGATGAAATTTGGTATGTGGTCTTTAAACATAATGTATAGGTTTCTATCACATTTTGAACAAAATACGTCTACGGGAAGTCTGTCTGTCTGTCCGCGGTCATGTGGCACTATAACTCAAAAACTTGAATAGCTAGATGGATAAAATTTGGTACACAGTTTTTTCATCAGAAATGTAGGTCCGTATAAAATTTTGGACCATATCCGTCAAAGGGTTGACCGTCTGTCTGTCTGTATAATAGCATACTTTTGAACGGCATAACTTCTTTAAAAAATTACTTAGATAAGTGAAATTTCGTATGTAGTCTTGGAACCCTAATTGCAGATTGGTCTTCAATTTTTCGTTTAAATCGGTTTAAAAAAAGGCATTCAAATTTCCTATTTGGTTTTTTTCTCTATTCTACACACAAAAAAAAAAAGTTGCGAACGCTGGATCGAGTGTCTTCCCCACCTTAGGGAATACCGCACATTTTCCGCCTTCTGTGTATTTCCCCCTCCCCTACCTGTGTTATTCGTATGCGAGAAAGTTTTGGGGATGTCCCTCCTGCTGGTTTCATTTTCATTCACCTATGCAATTCGGAACAATACCTCTATCCTTTGAGCGATTTGTCCCAAAATTCTACACTGATCTAAAATTTTCGTTTAATGATTGCACACTAAATTTCATATCCCTGCCTCTCTGCATCTTTGAGTTGGTGCTTGCAATACTCAAGAATAGACAGACAATCAACTATTTGACAGATTCGGATCAAAATTTGATACATATCTACAATTCTGGTTATAAAACCGTACACGTATCAATATCATCTATCCAGCTCTTTGAAATTTTGAACTGCAGTGAAACTTCGATTAACCGTTACTCTTTTTGTCGATCATCGTCTAAAAGGCACGTCATCGTCTAAAAGGTACGTTAGTGCTTAAAAGGTACGACATCCTCTGAAAGGTACGTCATCGTCTGAAAGGTACATCGTCCTCTAAAAGGTACGTTAGTGTCAAAAAGGTAAGTCGTCGTCTAAAAGGTACGTCAGCGTCTAAAAGCTACGCCATCGTCTAAAAGGTACGTCGTCGTCTAAAAGGTACTTCATCGTCTAAAAGGTACTTCATCGTCTAAAAGGTACGTCATCGTCGAAGTTTTATAGTATTACAATATATTTCTTACATTACTACTTCTATATTGAAGTTTATGTTGATTAAAATTAAATACAATATGTGTGTATTATTCACTTTAAAAGGATTTTATTTACATTTTCATCCCAAGCCAGCAGAGAAATCACGTGAGTTGTTTAGCAACGGATTCGGAAGCCCTCCGCGCTTTTGCGCATGAGCCGGACGGAGTTATTTTCATCAAAATAGAGGGAAAGTGAAGAACGGAAGGGTGATGTTTACATTTTACTGAGCGTGACCTAACAAAGAACTCCGGAAATGCACTCATATGACTCATTGCCTAACACCCCTTTCCGGTGTGAAATCGTCCAAAAGTGGTAGTCTCGGAATCCGTTGCTGAACAGTATGTGTTAAGAGATTTCTGTTATTCGTCTATTCGGTTTATACGTCACAGTCCCTGAGCCAGATGGTGACGGTTAATCCAAGTTTTACAGTACCATGTTCACATGCATGCGGACAGACAGACATATAGGCTGATACTTTGAAGAATTTCATCCAAAATTCATAAAGATCTACAATTCTGGTGTAAAAACCAAATTTCCAAATTATTTGTCTAACTCTTCCGCTTCTGAACCATCATGTTTAAAGACGGATAGACAGATGGTCTGACAGTTAGACTGAAACAACTTCATAATCACCAAAACGTCACAGATAATAGTTTGATAGATAATAATATAATAATAATATAAGTTTGATAGCATAATGTAGTCAAGATAGCTAGTTTGGGAAAAGGGGATGCCCATAAATGATGTCACACTTTTTTTCAATATTTTTGACCCCCTCCCCCCATTTGTCACAAAGTGTCACACTTTACCATACCCCCTCCCCCCCTTGTCACATGTCACGCTATATTACATAAACATATACTTGCAGTTCAGAAACAAAGCACTACGTTATAGATCATATTTCAAATTTTATTTTTAAATTTTAACTATGTGTTTTAATGACATTTGTGAGCATAACAGTAATAATGATTATACGTGTACTTATTTTGTTTGAAATAAGATTAAGGTTTACAACAAAAAACATGATTATTATACAATAGTAATAAAATATTAATATAAAAGAGCAATTGAAAACGGTAGTATTTTGGAATATGATATATTTTGCTTTAAATCTTATCTTTACTTTATGAACACAAAATACTCTTAAACAGATTAAATTAAAAAAAAAAATGCCTTAGTAAAATCAACCTGTTTGTGCCGCTACCAGTTCTTCCACTCACCCAAGTGTGTGTGTATGTGGGGGGTATCTTCTGTTGGACATTTCAAGGGTGTGACAGGGGGAGGTTTTCTTCTAATGGTGAAGAATTTCTGCTGCTACCATATTCTCAGAACCTACCCGGAATGCAGTTTTCGAAAAGAAAGGAATATAAGTAAGAAAACAATCACATGAAAGTTGTTTTAGCCCCGATTAAAAAAATACCCCAAATTCTGGTAATTTCAAAATTTAATCTGCTGATTTTAAATGTTTTTATTTTAACCAAAATGTGTGATGTCACACTTCTTGTTACCCCCTCCCTCCCCCTGTCACAAACTGTCACAATTTCACGAACCCCCCTCCAAACGAGACATCATTTGTGGATGGACCCATAATTAAATTAGATCCCAAAGAAATCTAAAACGTTAAGAATTATCAAAATATCGAGGTCGAATTTTCGACAATTAAAATATTTTCTCTTTGTATTTTTCGTATAAGAGAGGAATTTAAAATGTATTAATGTTCATTTTTTCTATTATAAAGCGAAAAAAAAGAAGATTTTCAACACTTTTCTCAACACTTTCTACTTTATAATACTCATTTAATAACCAGAGGGAGGGGTCTCCCCTAAACTTTTTCGTGTGCTTTCCCAAAAAGGTGCTGTTTCCCCTCCCCCTGCGTGGATAAAAGAATTCGAACCTACTGTAACCCAGAATCCAATACTATCAGAAGGTTTTTCATTGTAGAATATAGTGATTGTAAAATATTTAGGTGAAGAATCATATTCAATGAGATGCGAACCGATTAAAAAGCATCTATCACACACTGCTAGGTTCCACTCTTGCCGGCTCAAGGACAAAGTAACGTAATCCTTCCGCGTGCACAGAGATTGTTACCAGTACGCATGCGTATGGAGAATCGGATTATAAAAAATAATTATGCAATTTGAACGCCATTTTTTTAATCGATTGAAACGAAATTTAGGCACAGATCTATAATTAATGTCAGCAACCGTCATACCAATTTTTATTCATCTAAGCCAAAGGGTTTAGGAGATATAATTTTTACAAGTATGCGATTATACAGTCCGACAGACCATCAACCCTTCGATGGATTTGGTCCAAACTTTGATATGGACCTACATTCATGATGATAAAACTGTGTACCAAATTTTATCCATCTAGCTATTCAAGTTTTTGAGTTATAGTGTTCACATGACCTCGGACAGACAGACAGACTTCCCGTGGACGGAGTTTGTCCAAAATTTGATGAAAACCTACAAATTATGAGTAAACACATACCAAATTTCATCCCCGTAGCTCTAATAGTTTTCTAGTTAACTTGTTCACAGACAGACACCCAGACAGACATAATTCCAAAATTGTGTTTTTCGGAATCGGGGAGGTCTAAAACGTGGAGATTCGTCAAAATCTCGAGTTCGAATTGTCGATTACAATACTTTCTCTCTGTATACTTCATATACGAGAAAGTAAAAGCATGAACTTTGAAGTTTCGAAAGGAAGTTTTTAAACCTACATCATTTTACATACTTCGCAAAACCTGCCGAGTTACTGCGTAACCTTTTTCACTTGCCGTGCGCAGATTCGATACAGTACAGTTCCTTTATTCCTAGAAATAAAGAGTCCGTAACCTCAATTATGTTATTCTTTCAACAGCGTTTCACGTGACACACATTTAAATGAAACCGTGCGTGTACTCTGTCATTACCCGTAGGCGTCACAATTGAAGAACTCGCAAGTGAAAGTTCAACGCAGGGTAAAAAGTCTTAGAAGACGAATTCTCAGTAAATTCTCTGTACGTCATTCAGCTAATTTGATAGGTTAAAGTTACTGAGTGGGATACTTCAGGGAAAGAGAAAGAATATTTTATTGAAAGAGAATATTTAAGTCAGCAAAATTGTCTTTAGAATTCTAAACAGGCTTAGCTGAACAGAAAAAATGTTAAGCGATTTGCTGGATACTATTATGCAAAGTCAATGAAGACTTTACGCTGCATGAACAATCTTTTGATGTTAAATATGTCTTGTATTAGATTCGAAGTAATTGTTTAGACTAATGAATTTTATTTTTGTTCTTAAAGAAAAATGCAGAATTTTAACAAAAGGAATTAATTCTTAAATAGTGGAATAGAATTCTAATTCTATGGACGAGTTTTCTGCTTTGTTTGTTTACATTTAAGCGCCTGTACTACGTGATTCCGGTGTAATGCTAAGCCAATGGAATATTCAAACCGGAAGTCCAACATGCAAGCAGATAAAGTCAAGGTTTTTATGTAAGTAAACAAACCAGAAAACTCGTCCATATTGAATTAAATAGAATCATTCTAAGTAAATTAATTAAACGAAAATAAATAATTAGACTGGTAAATCGATTTAATAGAATTATACCAAGAAATTATTCTAAATAAATTAAAAAACAATATTTTAAAATATAGCATCATGTTTGAAAAAAAGATTTAGAATTCCCCTACTCTGTAAGAATTTTAAATAATTTTAGTGAATTTTTCTTAAATCTCTGATATCGACAATTTCTAAAATGTTTGAGTTCTAAATTCTGTTATTTCTGCAGACAGAACAATTCGGACATTTTAAACGGAAAGAGTTCGTCGTGTTTAATTTTCGTTGCGAATATCTCGATGTTGAAATTAAAAACAGAAAGACGAACAAAGTAAAATTTTAATGCAATTCAGCTGCATTATAAAGAACAAAAGAAAACGCTATAAGCGTTTCGAGGAAGCGACTGATTATTTCTAAGGATAATCAATTTTTGTTTGTTGTATTTCTTTGGAATTTTCTTGGAAATTTGCCGACTGATCAAATATTTTTCCACGTGGGAAGAAATCGAATCATTCCAAATCAAACGATAAATAATTTAATTTTGGTGAGATAAATCTTCTTCGTGTCGCTCGTGATTTCATAAAATAATAATAAAGAACTTTTCTTTTCCTGCATTTTCATTAAAAGTTGTCTGTGATTTTAACCTATGACTTCTTTATTTTAATGGAATGAAAACACAATTTCGACAGTCATATATTTCAGTGGTTTAAACTTTAAATTATGAAATAGCTGTCTGGATATTCAATAAAACCTTTTTCAAGTTTCCCGCGACTTGAAACGCAGACGAAACTGACAGCAGCTGTCGGCTAAAGATGCCGCAAGAGAGTTGTACGTCTGCATCACGTTTCTTGCGTGTGACGTCAGCTACTCGGAATTGCAGTAAGCTGGAGAGGAAAACGAGGTTGAACTTCCTATGGATAGAAAGAACCTTTTTTGTTCTTTTTCTCTTTGCTTCTAGTAAAGGATAAAAGAATGGCTGCTTAGAATGTTTAGAAATCGATACCTTTACTTTGTCGTCTTCGTGGAATAATCGATGTTAAGAATTTTCTTAATTTGTCATCATCTTTTTACTTTCTCGTATACGAAGAGAAAGTATTGTAATAGTCAAAAAAAAAAAAAAAAAAAAAAAAAACTAATTACAGATTTTGACGAATCTCCACGTTTTAGACCTCCCAGAGTCCAAAAAACACAATTTTGGAATTATGTCTGTGTGTCTATGAACACGATAACTCGAAAACTATTAGAGTTACGGGGATGAAATTTGGTATATGGTCTTTAAACATAATTTGTAGGTTTCTATCAAATTTTGTACAAAATCCGTCCACGGGAAGTTTGTCTGTCTATCTGTGCGCGGTCATGTGAACACTATAACTCAAAAACGTGAATAGCTAGATGAATAAAATTTGGTACACAGTTTTATCATCGTGAATGTAGGTCCGTATAGAATTTTGAGCCAAATCCGTCAAAGGGTTGACTGTCTGTCGGTCTGTATAATTTACTTTTGAAGAGAATCCTTATCTCCACGCGCATACGTACTGGAAACAATCTTCTGTGCACGCGAAAGGAATGGAATTTCATTACGGAGTAGCGAATTGCGTCAGTTTGTCCTTGAAACGGTAAGAGTGGAAGTGTGTGATACATGCATTTTATTCGGTACGCATCTCTTTGAATTTGATTCTTTACCTAGATATTTTTCAATCACTATAATGGAAAACCTTCTGATAGTCATTTGATTCTGGGCAACAGTAGGTTCGAATTTTTTTAGACACGCGGGGTAAGGGGAAACGGCACCTTTCTCGGGTATATTTATATAAAAATATTTATATATATATTTTTTGCTTCTCTTCAAACATAATTTTTTTTTATAAGCTGGGCAATTAGTTATTTAGTTACGCAAATTGTGATACACAGCTGTAAGCAGATTGGTAATTTGATGGCTTTTAATGTTGTTGCCAAAGTTGAAATGTTAAAGAGGGTTGCATTGTCGAAAAATGGATTCAAGTGAAAAAAAATAACAACCTAGGGGGTCTTAAAAAAGAATAACCATTACACAAAAATTAATTTCATACTTTACCTAAGAGTTAGGCAAAATTTCATACATCGAATTAATTTGTAGAAATGTTTTCATATTGTTGGTCGTTCTTGTTCAAGCATTATTGGTAAGGTGGACCGATGGAATTGCATGCCATTTGGCATTTGAGGCATTCTTTTTCAACAGATGATGTTAACTCGGCGATTGTAGCTGGTTTTGAGCCATAACCAATATGTTTCAAGTATCGTCACGGACAGAAATCCATTGGAGTGAGATCCGGCCAGTGCTGGTGGAGTCCAGTGTTATCCCTTCATTCTCAGCTTTGTTCATCTTGTTGATATTATGGAACTAGCAGCGAGTTCATCAGAATTGAACCCAAATAAGCCCAGGGATCACGATAAGTACTTCGAGGTACTCCATCTCGCTTGAAGTACGCTTCTTCAAGATCAAACATCACTTGAATGATTGGCATGAAACATTCTTGTTGTAAGTTCAAATAAACATGACAAATCAAGATATTCTCAAAGAAGTGATGATGAGTCAAAACGGTGAGAAACTATTTACATTCGTCACTTGGTGTACCTCTGTCAAACGAGGGTCATTAGTTGCCGAAAAGTTGCAACTATGACGACTGATTGGATCATTATTTATCTAAAAGTACAGTTTTAAAAAGAAATCGTTAAAAAAGATAAATTATTGTATTAATTAAACGGAATCATAAAAAAATTGATGGCTGACAAGATTCTATGCTTGTGTTCAATAATTTCAGTTACGGAACCTTATTATATATGTTACTAGCAGTACGCCCGTGGAATATGGACTTCAACAAAATGGCGGCGGGAATGCCCACAATGACACGAAAAAGTTCTGAAAACAAAATCAAAACAAAAGATACACATTATTGATTTTCTCGCTTATTTTTCTTTGCGATAATGACATATATCAAAATAGAAATGTATATATTATTGAGATGAAGATGCCGCGAATGTAATGACGTCACCTGCCGGAAGGAATTGGATTGTAATGAAAGCATATGAAGTCGCCTGTCGCGAGGAAGGTCACACAACAGCCAATGAAATTGCAACAATGCATTCTGGGATCGTCCGGAGAAATGCTCGCTGCTAAATCTCGCTAGCAAAAAAACTGTTTGAACTGATCAGGGAAAAATTAATTTGAAAAAAAAGGAAAAAGGATATTTTAACCGTTCTTATTTTAAATCCGACGGAAACGTTCCAGTTATAAGCTGAAAAAAATGAAAATTATAGAGATGTTAGAACGTTAGATGCTAGAATTTGAAGAAATCTTTATTAAAAATTACCATAAAAGTGACTATTTTTCAAAAATTTCTCAAAATTCAGTAAATTACGTTAGACGTACGAAACAAATTTAATTAGAATGGAAATCGTTTGTTCTTTCCGATGGTGTAAGTGTTGTTTTCGTATAATTATTCGAAGCCATGCTATTGAGAAATGAGTGCGACAAATCACCAGAAAAAACCCCAAAATATTAAATAAAAAGTTTTCTAGAATAAATTTTAAAATTCCGGCTACGAGATGCATTCAGTAACCATTACAACTACCTACCTGTGTGCCAAATTTCATGGCTGTAAGTGCGATAGATTCGTCTGGACATCGCAGACAAACACACACACACGCACACAAACATTGCCTAATTGCTTATACGCTTAGTTATTTAAGCTGTTTATGCTTTTTTGGGACACCCTGTATGTTATGCAAGAAATTCATCTGAACAATAATTTTAGTGTTATTTTTGATTTTAAATGGTTACTGGTTAAGCTATTTATAAGCAAGTTTTGAAAAACCGAATTTTCAATAAAACCGATGACATTTTCAACACTTCTTGTGGAATTTATGTTAGAGGCGAACGAATGTAAGAAAATGGTTAAATAGATGAAGAGAAATCATTATAGCTAATGACAACTCAAGTCGACAGTATGCAGGCATCCGTGAAAGACCGCATCACCGCCAAATGACATAGTCCATCTACCCATGCATCTTAAAACCATCGAAGATTCTTTCAAAAATCAAACAACTCTCGTTTTAAGTATTAAGTTTTATTACACTGAACTAGTGTTCCTTAAACATCGATAGTATCGAGAGTTTCAAAACTATCGATACTATCGATAGTTACAGTCGATTGTTTCAGTCGATAATTTTGAAACCATCGATAGTTTCTAAACTATCGACTGCAAGTACACCTATCTATAGTATTGTCCGGGAGAAAACTATCGATAGTTGTGAGAAAGTCGATAGTATCGATAGTTGTGAGAAAATCGATAGCATCGATAGTTGTGAGGAAGTCGATACTATCGATAGTTCCAGTCGATTGTTTCAGACGATAGTTTTGAAACTATCGACTAAAAGTACACCTATCTATAGTATTGTCCGGGAGAAAACTATTGATAGATGTGAGAAAGTCGATACTATCGATAGTATCGATAGTTGTGAGAAAGTCGATATTATCGATAGTATCGATAGTTGTGAGAAAGTCGATACTATCGATAGTTGTGAGAAAGTCGATAGCATCGATAGTTGTGAGAAAGTCGATACTATCGATAGTTTCAGTCGATAGTTTTGAAACTATCGATAGTTTCTAAACTAACGACTGCAAGTACACCTATCTATAGTATTGTCCGGGAGAAAAGTATCGATAGTTGTGAGAAAGTCGATACTATCGATAGTTCCAGTCGATTTTTCAGACGATAGTTTTGAAACTATCGATAGTTTTCAAACTATTGACTAAAAGTACACCTATCTATAGTATTGTCCGGGAGAAAACTATCGATAGATGTGAGAAAGTCGATACTATCGATAGATGTGAGAAAGTCGATACTATCGATAGTTGTGAGAAAGTCGATATTATCGATAGTTGTGAGAAAGTCGATACTATCGATAGTTGTGAGAAAGTCGATACTATCGATAGTTTCAGTCGATAGCTTTGAAACTATCGATAGTTTCTAAACTAACGACTACAAGTACACCTATCTATAGTATTGTCCGGGAGAAAAGTATCGATAGTCGTAAGAAAGTCGAAACTATCGATTGTTTCAGTCGATAGTTCCGAAAACCTGATACTATCGACTTGGCTTCGATAGTCTATCGATGCTTAAGGAACACTGAAGTGAACATCGATTATCGATGTTTAATCCTGAATTGTTTACTTATACATTAATGACTGTAAATACAAGATATTCTTATTCAAGAATATTTAACCCATTAATGCCTGGAGTCTAGTTTTATATTCGCTTCTAAAAATGCATCGTGAACTCAGAGGAATTATTTATTCAGCTTAAATTTTACAAAAAAGTGTTCTTAAGTATTCGTGTAGGTTTAGTAGAACGGTGTGTTTGAGACGTATGCTTGCTATAAAGCCGCTTTGTCTCCAATTGAAGAAAAAAATTTGAGAACTAAGTCTCGAATTGAGGACTACACATGAGAGTCGACCCAACACTTACGCGCTATGACACCTAGGCTGGCACTCCCTCTCCAAAATTCCGCACCACACCAATGGGAGGACGTTTGACCTAGGGATGGGAAAATCGAACCGGTTTAAACCGAAAATCGTTTTTTTTTTCGGTTTAAACCGGTTTTTAAAAAAAAATCCAAAAACCGGGTCGGAAGATAGGCTCGATTTTATGTTCGACTGGACTAAAATTTACAAATTCATAAATCTTTGAATTGCATCATCTTAGGTCGATCACAGACAAACCGCTTCCTCGAGGCGTCTCACAGTGGAGTATTTGTGGCAAAATCCTGACCAAAAATTCTTTTAATCCTTTTTGAAGTTATAACCATTGCTGTTGACTTTTGATTTACATTACATTAATAAATACACTTAAATAAACTTATAAACTCAGAAAAGAATGTTTTTTTTTAATAAATATAAATTACAAAGTTTACTTAACTCTAATGCTTATAAGAGGAAAGTAAATGTTGACAGATTTGTTTTACTTACATGTAATTTTTAATTAAATACGTTTAATGTTATATTATCTATAAAATTCCAGTTATTGATATAAATATATATTATATATTCAGTCGACGCTCGTTATAACGACCCTCTGCGTCCCACAGCAAAAGGTCTTTATAACGAGTGGTCGCTATAGTGGACACATGCGCGCTCAGCAGTTCCTTATAAAGAGGCGATTTTTAAAGAGATTCCAACTAAATACTCAATTTATTTTTTATCATTGGTATTAAAAATGAAATTTTATCAATTAAAAATATATTTCTAAAACAGATTTTAAAGTAGAAAATAATGGGTGTTATATACTTACAAAAGATTTATTTTCTAAAGAAAAAAAATCGGAAATGGTTGTTTGTCTTTTCTGCATATGTGCTTTTTGCAAAACATAATTTTCCATTTCAGTTAAAGATGATAAATAATGTTCTGTCTCTCAAAAAATCATTTTTAAGTCTCAATAGCACTTGAAACATTTTTTTTTTATTCTAGGCTATTCTAATTTCCGCGCTGTAGTGAGTGGTAATTCTCCACACACACACCCTGTCAAAGTTGAATTGTAACACTGAAGACTACATCTACGAAGCAATAATCAAGGTCATTTACGTTTAGAAATGTTCTTTTTGGAAAAATACCGGGAAGAGTGTTCGCTGAATTCGAACGTTGTATTGGGATTAGACGACACTGTACGGTCGTTATACCGGAAGTAAAATAACATAGTGCATAGGGAAACACCGTTGGAGATTTTATCACTGGTCGTTATAATGGAACGGTCTTTATAATGTGTGGTCGTTATAACGTGCGACTATGGTTAACAGACCTCCAGAGGGGTCGCGACTAAGGTTGTCAGACCTCCAGAGGGGTCGCGACTAAGACTATCAGACCTCCAGAATGGTCGCGGCTAAGGTTATCAGACCTCCACAGACGTGCGACTAAAGTTGTCAGACCTCCAGGGGTTCGCTACTAAGGATATAAGACCTCCAGAGAGGTCGCGACTAAGGTTATCAGACCTTCAGAGGGGTCACGACAAAATTTCACACAAGTGAGGGGGTCGGAAATGAAAATGGTTTGCGCACCACTGGTCTAAAGAATTTGTTCCTGGCCTTGGTAGCTTCTTCTGATAGCTGGCTAATATGTATTGTTCACTTGATGAATTATAGTGACCCTAATTGTTAAAACGCTGTGCATTATTGGAGACATAAGGTGCAATCATAAAGGTTCATGTAGGTCTAGTTTTATCAGCATATACTTAAAACTTTTTTCATCAATGTGATACCCACTTATTATAGCTTCCAATATCACTATCAAAATCAACTCTACATCTACTACAGTGATTCGTGAATCAATCGAAGAAGAATTCTAGATCTGAAAAGAAGCGTCTAGCTATATTCCCATCATTTGATGTTCGAAAAAGTTGCTTCGGATTGTCGAGAAGCAACCCCAGTTCGCCTTTGAACTTTCTTTAGATGTTCTTTTTAATGCCTCCTACAATTATTTTCTCCTTTTCAATCTCTCCTGTCACTTATGCGCTGACATTCTGCATGATAAGTTAAGTTCTGACTCAAAGAATTGTATGCGTGTATGTAAAGTTGACAGACAAAATTTCGAAATAACTTGGTTTTCCAGAAATCTCTTGCGTAATTTATTAAAGTCTTATGATGAAAGTTCACAGATATTGCGCCTAATTGTAGATGATGGCCCTGTTGCGGTATTGCAGCCTCTTCCATAGCCCATTGTCAGTAGCACAGAGTATTTAATCTTTCACACTCCACTTTCAGTTGGTACTTCTGTAATTGCCGAATTTCTTCCTTTATAATATCTGATATTCCATGTTTAAAGTGCACGCAGATTGGTCTAGTAATTTAGAAGCACGGTAATCATAAACTGAAACCTCGACCAGGTTAGCCATGAGGAGTGCACTGCAGGACCGGCCTCCGCGACAATTAAAACTGGCATTGTGGACGAACCTCCTGTCACACGCCCGACACGTGCACCAACTTCCCCATTACAGGGTTAAAACTCACTTTATGTCGAAAAATGTCATAATAAATTCATGAAAATAAAAAAAGGTATTTTATATAAAAAATATATATGTAAATGGCACAAATATGCGCAACATTTTATCTTTGAAATTGGCCCTTAGTATTATAACTTTTACGTTTATGCTTTAAAATAGGCCGGGTAAAGCCCGGCACACCTTTAAAAAGCTTTCACGATTTTTAAATTAGAGCTAAAAAGGCATAAAAACTTTATTTAACTTTTGAAAGGCATTTAAGTTTTTTAAATTTTGAAATTTTTTATTATGTGAAAAATAAATATATTCGAATTAATATATTGTTACAAATATATAATGTCACTTTCCTGCCTTGCTAGTCTTATAGTTGGGGAGGGAGTTTTACAGGGGTAAGCATGGAGTGACGGGCAGTGGCCATTCCGGGACGACTGACCTTGGTGACCATTTTGATGACAAATTTGGCTACCTTGGCGACAAATTGATGATTCCAGAAAATGCGACCCTTTTCTCGATATCTCTATTAGGAAAGGAAATACGTTCGAATGTACGAGAAAACTCCATGTGACGTCACGGCCTGTCGGGGAAAATATATAAGGACCGCTTTTGGATCAGAGAGAGTAGTGTTGATCCACTGGAACGACTTTAGAGTTTCGTCTGCAGTGCAAGCTAGGAAGCTGGTGAGCTGAGCGCTATTGAAAGTTCTGTTATTGTCGTTATTAGTGATTTGCTGACTGTTTGTGTTGCTAAATATCAAAGTGCTGAACTGTTATTGCCTGTGAATTGTTGTCTGTTTGCGTTGCTAATCTGTGAAAGATCTATTGTTTCCTGTTACCTGTATCTACTGATATGGGCACCACGAATGTGGAAATGCACGAGTGGCTCAGGTTTCATATGAAGGCACTCGCCCGCCTACGGTTACATAAATGGGGGGCGCAGTCCCCCCTCCACGTACCTCCTACGGGACCCCACGTACGGACTCCCCCACGTACCTCCTACGGGAGGGGTTGGGCCGTGAGGCTGTGTTGGCCTCTAGTACCCAACCTTAGTACTCGTTTCTATTGCAACGACTATCATTCAGATTTCCCGTGTGCTTTTGGCAGGTCGGGGTGCTGTGTTTATGGTTACCTGTGCTACGCGTTTTGCTGCATATTTGTGAATAAATCTTCATTCTCCATTTTCCTGCGTGTTGGACATTTTACACCATACACCCACAGAACAATTTTTGTAACAATATCATTTTAATGAAAAATGATCTTACTGTTATTGAACATGTAAAAATTATTTAACTTTAAACCATCGGTTTATATAGCCACAAAAAATATGTTTAAACTTTACAGTTAAGCTGAAATATGATAAAAGCTATGTCCACTAACGATGAAATCTGTTTTTCAACTGAGGCTAGGAGCTAAAGGATATGATTCATGTTCCTGAAATGACCGGTGATCCACGTACCAATTAAAGCCATTATAAAATATCATATAAATTGGACTTTTTGCCAGGATTTTGGTAAAAATACTCCACTGTGCGTCTGTTGGTTGGAGGATTACTGAAAGAGTCTTAATGAACAGATAAATATTGGCCAATGGATTGATTTCCTGCAAAAACAATATTAATAAAAAAATTTTGTTTGCAAACGGCGTCTGTTTTTTATAGCCAAAAATATTTATCTTTAGTCGAAAGTTCTGTGTCTTCCGAAAGATTAGTATATGCAATGAATGATGTTGGTTCCGATGAGAGGTGTCGACTCACGGATCAACTCATTACTGAAAGAGCCTTTATAAGCACATTAGATGATAAATATAGGCCAATGAATTAATTTCTTGTGAAAACAATGTTATTAATTTTTTTTAGCTATAATACTTACTTATTGCAATAATTACTCATTTATTATTATTACATAATATATTAATTACTTATTTATAATCATTACTTATTACATTAATTAATTATTGTATTAATACTTACTTATTGTATATTATTATTAATAATAAATTCTGTCCACAAACGTTACTTTAAAAAAAAACGAAAACCGGTTATTTGACCTGTTTAAACCGCCAGGTTAAACCGGAGGTGAAAAAAAAAAACGGATTTTAGAAAAACCGCCATCTCTAATTTGACCTCCTACGTAAGATTTAACGTACAACAGACACGTGCATAAATGCATCATGATTTAACGTGCATGCATTTTAAAATGTAGTATTTACACCAAAATTATAGATTAATGTCAAATTTTGCATCCGACAATCAGTAGTCCAAAATGCGTAAAACCGGTAATTCACATATAAACTGGATATTTTGGAACGCGAGAAGGAAAAAGCCATCAAAATCTATGGAAATCAGCCAAATGGCTTGTGGTGGTTGGAATTCCATCTGGACTGAAATCGGAGCGAAAACGCTGGAGTTTAAAGTCTCGCTTCAGAGGGACCCAGAAAGAGGCGAGCGAAAAGAACAATGCCTTGTGTAGATTGAAGCCTAGTTTTGAGGGTAGCATAAATTAAAATCTGCTGACTGGAGAGAGGGAAAGAAGATCGCTCTCCCCCTACCTTCGTTCAGAGTTAGCGTCCTTTTAAATACAAGTGAATGGCGTCCTGTATTTTTCGACTAAAATGGGTGAAAAAAACCCGGGCTTAGGACAAATGGCATGGCTATCCTTCAAGTGAATGGCCTGCTTAATCGATTCTCTTCATTTTGCTACGAAGCTAAACACAAAATACTCCATATTGTCGAAGTATTAGAGAAAGCCGAGGGAGAAACATTTCCACTGATTTTTTCGAAAGTGATCCTTGAGTGAGTTTCAATTCTTGAGACATATTATCTCTTGCATCATTCATCGTTTCTGAGCTGATAAACCGCCTCACTCAAAGAATCGATGTTTATTTGGTTAGTTTATGAAAAGACAGAATTTTTTAAGTGATTCTTGAGTGAGTTTCAATTCTTGAGACATATTATCTCTTGCATCATTCATCATTTCTGAGCTGATAAACCGCCTCACACAAAGAATCGATGTTTATTTGGTTAGTTTATGAAAAAACATAATTTTTTAAGTGATTCTTGAGTGAGTTTCAATTCTTGAGACATATTATCTCTTGCATCATTCATCGGTTTTGTGCTAACAAACCGCCTCACTGAAAGAATTTATGTTTATTTGGTTAGTTTATGAAAAGACAGAATTTTTTAAGTGATCCTTGAGTGAGTTTCAATTCTTGAGACATATTATCTCTTGCATCATTCATCGTGTTTGAGTTGACAAACCGCCTCACTCAAAGAATCGATGTTTATTTAGTTAGTTTATGAAAAAACAGAATTTTTTAAGTGATTCTTGAGTGAGTTTCAATTCTTGAGACATATTACCTCTTGCATCATTCATCGTATTTGAGTTGACAAACCGCCTCACTCAAAGAATCGATGTTTATTTGGTTAGTTTATGAAAAGACAGAATTTTTAAAGTGATTCTTGAGTGAGTTTCCGTTCTTGAGACATATTATCTCTTGCATCAATCATTGTGTTTGAGTTGACAAACAGCCTCACTCAAAGAATCGATGCTTATTTGGTTAGTTTATGAAAATACAGAAGTTTTTATTGTTATGTTTACACTTTGCTCTGTTATGAGATTTGATGATTATAGTTTTGCTGAGAATTGGAATTATATTCTGCTGCGCACTGAGATATGAATTTGTAAATATTTATTCAACAACCAAGTAATAAACTTGTTTAGGAAACAGCTACTGAGGAAATCACCTGCAGACAATATCAACAGATATACTATTCCGAATAAATCCTGTTTATCTTGAAAGACTTAATGCGGATACGGGTTTCCGTTTTACACGTGAAAAGGCTGTGGCATTTGTTAGTTCCTGTACCCATTTTTAAGAAAATATTTGTAACCGAAATCAGCTCCTACAGCTGTATTGGCAATCGATATGAAAATACAGAATTAATTTTATTTACTCTTACACTTTATAAGATATATTAATCGTAAAATTTTGCCAGCATTTTTCGAATTCAAGCTCTTAAAAAATACTCAACAATAATAAGTAATACGTTGCTGGGGTATTTCATAGCTTTTTGGACTTATGTTAAATAAAATAAATAAAAATTAAGGTATAAGCTTTTATTCAAAATGCACTTTAAATGAGAAAATACGTGTACATACGTGTCAAAATGAACTCAAAAGTAAAAAATAATTTTTCTGATTACAATAAAACGGATGGTTCGAATAAAAACGTGGGCGCCTTTACCTTCTTGGAATATTCCATTTGTTTAAGGAAATATACACAAAGTATAAGGTGCTATATAAGGCGCCCACGCTTTTATTCGAACCTGCATTTTATTGTAATCACAAAAATTATTTCTTACTTTTGAGTTCATTTTGAGGAAATTATAATGTGCAAACGTGTTTTCTCATTCAAAGTGCAGTTTGAATAAAAGCTTATACCTACATTTTTTTTTATTTTTATTTATTTTATTTTCTACTTTTCAGTGACGGTTGACACGAATACACGCGACATGTTAGACATAGTGAACGAAATTCAATTATTGAATTATTCAATATAAAACACATATTAAAATTATTATATACATATGTACAATTACATTTTAAAAATGATTTAATGACATTAACTTTCTGAAATATAAATCCGTAATATATAACGTGATAACTTGCAATTATTATCAACAATGTAATAGAGCAGAAAAGAGACTCGATCTAAACAACTTTCTCTTTTTGCTTTGAGTGCGAGACATTTGGTGCACACGAAGTAAAAAAAATCTGGTTGTTGGCGAATTCTAATAGAAAGTAAACCCAAGACGCGTAGAAACACGAGCTATTACGTCATTCGTCGGTGCAGCACCAGAAGTATAGCGTATTCTCTGTTAGCTTCGTGGTGTTGTTACAACCCTACGTAACGTCAGGTTACCACCTTCCAAACTTCATTGCCCAAATATAGGGCTAAAATTTTAATATCATTTTGTTAGGTTTAAAATAGGTGTAGATTGCAAATTTTTTTGCATAATATTGTATTGTCTCCGGAAACCCACCACTGTGCTAAATATCAAAGCTGTAGCTCGATTGGAAGTGGGTAAGAAATCGATCTCAAGAAAAGAGGACACGACACTCAAGTTGAATAAAAGCTTATAATAAATGAAAATAATTGTTGTTCGTTCACTTACATGACTTGTACGTAAGCTGAAAAATTAAATTATAAATGGCATGCTCATATGCCTTTTTTTAACCAACAGCGTAAGAAAAATGTATACTTAAATTTCGTTATAGGGTTGCCATAATTGCCAAGCATTGATACGGGAGGTTTAAGTGCTGCATAAATAAAAGATGAAAAAATGGGTAGGTAATGGCTTATTTTACTCTGATAAAAAACAGTAAAGTTTAAGCAATCTAATAAAATAAACACTTAGAATAAGAAAAAAGACGCGAGAGTAATCCTTTTTAGACCAGTCATAATTTAAAGTTAATTTTGCTTTCTTAATTATACCATTTTCTTCTTTTTCATAATTATAAAATCGGATGCAATTCATTTGAAAATTATAATGAAGCAAAATTTAGAGAGGAAACGGGACAAATAGTAATACAGGACTGAATAGTGAGATACGGTGATAGTCACGTATTTAAGGGACGTATGGCAACCCTATATACAAAGAAGAAACCAACAGAAAATGATTTGAACAATGAAGATAAAGGATGCATGTAAAGACATGTCAAAATGTCATATATCAAAAACAACTCACAGCGAAACAAATGACATTTTGATGCAACAGCTTTGACCACTAGCGATATATGACATTTTGTTTCAACAACAAAAATCAGATATCACATACCAGGGTTGCCATATTGGTATTTTTAATGCCAAATTATGGAAATTTGGCCTTTTTTCAAAGCTCTTGGCCTTAGAAATTTTCATTTGACCTTAAATTAATTTTTGTCAATTTTTGGCTCTATTTTCGTTAATGACTTTTAGAACAATTTTTAACAACTCATACTATTTTTTTTAATAAATTTTTGATATTACACTTTTCATCTCATATATAATGAGCTGTCAAACGAAATAGCTCCTGAATAGAACAAGAATGTTTTAAATTTCTTTCGCATAAATTTTAATTTAATAATACAGCATTGAACATATATGTGGGATTCTTTTTCATGAAGGATAGCCTTTTTTCTAATAGCAAATGAGGTTTTCAATCAATTTGTCAAATTTGGCCTCTTTTGGCCTTATTTTTAGAAGGTTTGGCCTTATTTTGCTATTTTTATCTGGTAACCCTGTCACATACAACGATTTGACAACGGATGTAGCTAACCTATATAAGAGCTTTGTATTAATTAAATTTCACATACGACATTTTGATACAAAAGTGGCGTAATATTAATAAATATTTGAGAAGTGATTTAGTGATGAAAGCAAGCTTAATTTATCTAGACCTCACTGCAAAAAAGTTCGTTTGAAAGAAAAATTCGAAGAGCTTCAAAATTCAGAACATAAGGAAGAAAGTATAATACTATGGCTTGGAATACACTGGAGTGAGTTTACTCTCACGAATGGAATTTTAATGGCAGAAATATATGAGAATAATATATTGTGAGGTAACATAGCAGACAGTGAATTAAAATTAAATTTTAAAGTGATTTCTAATAACTTGAGAATGAATATCAGCAAGACAAGCATTCTGAATACATTTAGAGAGTATAAAAGTTTTCATTAACTTAATTAGAAACGTTTTTTCTACAACCTAATCTGTATTCCATTGAGAACTTGAATATTGTATAAACCAAAGATAAATAAATAAAATGCATCTTTAGAGGTAAAAAGGAATTTAAAATAAGGGTATATGTATATTTAAAAAAAAACGAAAACTCTTGCATTTATTCCAACAAAGTGACATGCTGGGTCTATGCCAAGATTAGAAGCCGTAAGTATCAACAATTGTTAATTTAATTAAGTGTTAACAATTGTTATAAAATCTCGTTTCTTATTTTTGTAGATTTTCTTTGTACTCAAATGTCCCAAATTTTTATTATTCTTAGGTTAATTTTAACTTAATAAGAATAGGTTTTGTGTTAAAATATTTGAAATTAAGAAATGAATTTAATGAAAATTAATTTATTGATTATAAGATTATGACCCGAAAAGACAGTCTTTAAAGTTTTTTTTCATCAATAATCATCAAGAATTTCTTGAAAATTACATTTCAGAGGAATTTCATGACAGCATAAATTTGAAAACGACGATTAAATGTCGTGTAAATTAAAATAACATGACGATATATTTCGCGTTCTTTGCAAATCAGAATGAAGTGTCACATTCAGTTCTAAAGGAAGTGAACTAAATAGAAAACGAAAAAATAATAATAAATAAATCCAGTTGTCGATATGCTATAAAGAACATACTGCGCAACTCATTAATATGTATTGTCAGTTCTTAAATTACTCTGATTGGTGCATTATTCATCCGTCACAGAGAATAATAAATCTCACAGAAGAATAAAAAATCTTTCAGCTGCGAAGAATTGAGTTTTCCGTCCTCAGTTCTTGGAAAGAAAAGGTGACTCAGAACAAGTTTCGTTTTGACAATTCATTCTTCCTCAGTCAGTGCGAACTGGTTCTATCCGGTCCACGATTACATCACGTGTTACTTAAACAGGCTATTTCCTTCATCTTTGACCTTCCCAGCCGCTTAGAGAATGATGTGGGGGTGGAGGGTGCGGAGGCTTGTAACGGTTGAAGTGAAATACACAAACAAAAGAAATCCTCCATTAATTTTCAGACTAGACCTAACAACAAACCAAAATGGCGGATCACTGCATTCGTGTTCTTCAGAATTTCCTGTTTCGTGAGCAAATTTGGAGAAATGTAGTTCACTAGATGAAGTTTTAGACAAAACTGTCAAATTTATGAAAAAATACTGTCTTGATGATCCGATTTCTTGAACTTTCTAAACTACTTTCACTGAAAAAACCCAAATCGTGAACATTTTGCTCTCGATTTTCTCGTAAGTTCCGTTTTGGGATTTGAAACAGATCTTCCATTTTTGTACTCACGGATAAACTGACAGACGAGACGGATTGATTGACGGTTTGGACGGACTAAAATTTAATATAGATCTACAAATTTGGTATAAAGACCAAAGGGGTCACTTTTTTTAGATTTGATCATGACAATCATATTAAACATAGTAAATGGGTTTTTAAGTAATTTCTTTTATGTATATAAAGTGACCAACTTTTTTTCTAATGAAAAGGACACAAATAAATCGAAGAAAAATGTATTGTAAATAAAAGAAACATTTTGTTCATTGCAACAATATTACAGAATACACTATAATATAATAAATGCTTAATAAAAGCATTTGTAATGTTTTAAATTGCAATTATGCATGCATACCTATTAATTATTATTCAAATGCACTTTTCCATAGAATGAATATTTTCTGTCAATATATCATCTTCTAACAATATACTGGAAATTTCTGAACAAGAAATATCCCTCATAGTGAATTTAACGGCAAGTTTTGCGGCTAGAACATCAACATTCAATCTCGATTTCTCACATGACCAAAAATCATTAGCAAGTCAGTCAAAATACCCTTTCAAATGCTGCTTTAATTCTAGGTTGGTTGGTTGTGTTGGAAGTTTTGGCGCAAGAGCCATGAAGTTGACCATACTGCGCCAGAAAAATGTAAAATCATGTCAAGAAAAACCTTTAATTCTAGGACAGTACAACGAAAATTGAACAAGAATGAATTTTCACATACAATATGTTCATTTTTGAGATGACTGAATATTTCCACCATCTTTTATCAGTTCCATCATGTATATTTTCCTATTGTGTTAATAAGAATTTAAATCCAAATTCAGTCTTCTAATTTCACATATTGAAAAGGAAGACATTTAGGAGAACGTTTTTCCAGAAAGGACAGAACTTACAAAAGGCGGACGGTTGGTTACCTTAATGTATCCGAACACGTTCGGAGCACTTTTTTGTAAAATTGTGAAATAGAAACACCAAAATGTTTTTTAGATTCGAATTTAATAAAGATTAATATTAGAGTATGATTTTTGAGCATAAATTATTATAAATTTACAAAAAACTTGAATTTCTGCTGTTTTTTAGAGGAAATTCCCAAAAACTTCAAATACACTAGAGGTCAAACTTTTGTAATAATTCAAATAAAACTAATACTAAAATAAACAACATACTATGGACTAGTGCTTGTACTAGAATCTTAACATTCTTTGGATAAATAAAAATTTTAGAGCTAATCGAACAATCATTATAAGATTTTCAGCAAATTATTCATGTCATTTGTCAGATAAAAGACCATAATTAAAAAATATTATTACAATACAATTCACTAGAGACACATTTGAAGAAAGTGTTCACAAAATTTCAGAACAATCGAATGATAATATCTTGAGTTATCATGTTTGAAGTGTGAAAATTATGCATAACATCTAGTTCTGAGAAAAATCAAATTTTAGTTTTGCCACGCGCATAAATTAAGTATCTAAACTTTAAAAAAATTCCTAAAAATATACTAACATCATATTAACTTGAAAAAATGCAGTTTAAAAGAATTTTTGACAGGATTCTATCCTTTAAATGACAACTTCCGGTTAATTAAATGCCCACTTCCGGTTTTCGGCTTGTTATAAAACAATTAATATCATCTTCTAATCAACGTACCGACAAAGTAAATATGTTTTAGAAAGGTAAATGAATGAACTATCCAAATCATCAAAAATTAAAAAATGGGAATTTTGGCCGAAAATCGACTTTTCAACGTGTTCGGATACCTTAATGTATATAAAAGGCAGCAATGACTTCATTCATGAGGCAGGGTCAGATTTAGCATTTGAACCGCTCCTTGCAAAAGTAAAAAAATGCACCCCTATGGAACTACAATGTAAGCATTCTTAAAAAAAAGTATATGGTCTTTTTTTACATTTCTTAGCGAGCATCGAAAAGCAACAGTGTAACAGTAACAGTAAAGCAACAGTGTAACAAATATTTATAATAATTTTTACTCAAAATATTTCATTTAAAAAATCAGTTAACAGGAGTATAATTCAGACGATTTTACGAACTTTTAGTTCAGAGGATTCTCTAATTAATTCAGAAACATCTAAACTGTTATTCGGTTTGTGACGTATGCCCTACTCCGACATTGATTAAAGACTGGGTGTGTGCTCTCCCAGGCGCTGGTCACTTCCAGACTCATCTGCACAATAGACACATCCCCTTACCTTTCTTGTTGTCGGTCCTTCAAACACCGGGACCCTCTTTTGACGGGCTACTTAGTGCTTTTCATTACCGACTTTCATCTACCGATTGCACCCTAGGCAACATTCCAAAACAGGTGGTTTTTGTGCTGCCAAGTGTGTTCCCGTGAGAGCACAAATGGTTTTGTCTTGTCGGTTGCAATATAAGATCTGGACGGAGAAACTACAGGAGATGAGATCCCGACAGCCAAACTGGTGGTCGCATTCAACGAAGGTCCGATTTGGACAGTTTAGCGAAACCCGCTAATTATTTTCTGATCAGTGAATGGACACCCCGCCTTGGGGCTTAATTTGTTATGTTATTATTAATCTATAATTATTAAATTTGTATATAACTCTATATTTACTCCAGAAGAATTCTAAATAAATTATGTTAAAATTTAACAAAGCTGTAATGTTCTTTTAAGCATAACTGCAAGACGTTACAGGTTCCTACTCAGTTCCTAATATAGCAAGGTCAGACAAATTTGTTTGAGATGTCGTTGTTCGCAAATAGTTCTTCATTATTTTTTGTGTCGGAAAACTACGTCCCCCGGATACAACACTTGTTGGAAGAGTTAGTAAAATTCTTAGAGCAATGCTCCAGTTTGGAGCAAAATTCATTCTTGTTATCAATTTCAAAGCTTCTCAATTTGGTAAATCTTTTTCCAATAGAGAACACACCACCGATATTTTATCACAAAGTTCCAGGCTGTTTATATCAGGTGATTCTCCATCTGTTAAAATGGATTCCAAATCTTTGCAATTGGTCAAAATTAAAATTGGAGGGTATTAAATAATGTTCTATAAAAAAAATTTTCTGTACCTGTTCAACGTCCAGACTTTCAACAATTTTAGTACGGAACTTCGCTGAAAAGGGCAAAAAAAATCGATAAAACATTGAATAACGAAAAATCTACTTCGAAAATCGAAAAAACTCGTTTCGAGTCGTTTCGGCTTCTGCCCTGGGCCACCTTCCTGTCAAATTTCGTACCTGTAGGTGCAGCGATCTCTGCGCTGTACCGTACACAGGGGGGCAGACACACAGATACACAGACATTGCCTTTATATAGATTACTAGAATAGTGCCTTCATAGTTTTGTGGTCATTAGTACATAAAATTAGATAGCTTTAGTGTGTTTTAGAATTTTTTAGAAAATTCTCTAATCATTCCGATTAAAATCTGAAGGTAAGCAAACGTATGTATTTATGTCCGGCGATCTCCTCACGAACCACTGATTGCTGAAACGAGCTGAAAGTACCAAAAAATAGGAAATAATCGAAGGAATCCATTTTGACCATTGAAATTCCGAAATTAAAAAAAGATATTAATTAAAAACGTCAAAATGAATGAATTGACGTGCTGCCATCTATTGGAAGCATGGTGAATTCATTCACGGCAGATTCTTTTTTCCCCTATTATTGATTTTCACATCCGGTGTTGCATTTTTTTTTATTTAACGGAAGTTAGTATTTCTTTTTGAGAGAGCTTCTGTGTTTGGATTTATTAACAATGGGAAAAAATCGTTTTCATGCTTTTTTTCTTTCTTTTTTGTATTAAAGTGTTTAACTTCGTAACGTTTGTTAGGGAAAGTAAGCGACAATATTTGTTGATTGTAGGGAAAAACGGAGGCGGGGCATATGAAAATATATGGATCCCAAGGTCTCACATGACCTCACTTATCTCCGCTCGGGAATATCCTGTTATTCGTGATAGCCCGTGCAACGCCGGGCCACACAGCTAGTTAATTCAGAAATTCAGTTGCGATTTTTTTTTCTCATTTTTTGGCAATTTTGCGCTCCTCGATTTTTTCTTACTCCGTGCAGGGGAACGGACAAACGCAGTGTTCGTCCGGCCCTCCAACACAGCCCTCGTGTGGCTTCAAAGTGGGACTTCGATTTGACTAAATTAAACGCGTGTTTTGGCGCATTTATCTAACTGAAAATATTAAACTCAATCACACCATACGATGAAAGTAACAGCAAATAATTGCTTGTTGTGTGATCTAACCAGCGGGAGTGGTCTCCCCTAAAAATTCTCGTATACTTTCTAAGTGGAGATTCGTCAAAATCTCGAGTTCGAATTTTTTTGACGATTACAATACTTTCTTTTTGTATACGAGAAAGTAAAACAAAAAAACTGTTGGAAAATTAATTATATTCTAATTAAAAAGTGTAAGTGAAACAATTTCACTTACCTCATTTCTCGGTAGAATGCGAAGTGCATCTGCATAGCAGATTCAAATCATCTAAATAAAAGGCATATTATTTAATCCATTTTTGACCACAGAGTGGGAATCAGAGCACTGCCTTTTGAGAGATAATGAAATTTATTAAGCGAAGCACATCACGGCACATACACACGAAAAGAACAGAAAACAGAATACAATTCAGAGTTACAAGGAAGTTCAAGTAGAAGTATGAGTTCAGAGTTCAGACCGGAGTTTAAGCGATGCCATCTGTTGGCGTACAGAAGAGTTGTTATAGTTTCTTATTCTGGAAAAACACATATATGCAACACCCCTACTTGTTTTGTGAATAAGAAACAGTTTTTAATTGCAAGTTTGTTCGATGATGTTCAAACGCAGGACGTGGTAGTGGTTTCGTCAGGATATCGGCCGTCATCTTCTTGCTTTGGCAGTATTCTAACTCAATCATACCAGTCTCTCTGAGGTGTCGAATGTGATGAAATTTCACATCTATATGTTTCGTTCTTGAATGATTCTTGTCAGACTGTGACAGCTTAATGCAAGACTGATTGTCTTCATAAATTGTAACTGGTAGAGATTGTGGTAAGTCCAGGTCTTTTGTTAGGTTTATCAGCCATACGACCACTTGTGCAGTATTGGCTGCTGAAACATATTCAGCTTCGGTTGATGAGAGTGCAACACAGTTTTGTCGTTTTGACATCCATTGAATTGTGCAATTTCCAAGTTTGAATACACTACCGCTGGTTGATTTTCTGTCTGATTTATCATTTGCCCAATCCGCATCGCAGAAAGCAGTCAAGATCGGTTCTTTAACCATGTTGATAATCAATTTCAATTCAGCTGTTGTTTTCAGATATCTTATTATCAGTTTCACAGCATTCCAGTCTCTCTCTCTGGGTTTTTCATTTCTTCTGCTTAGGATGTTGACAGCTACTGCAATATCAGGTCTTGATACTGTTGCTATATACAGTAAAGCCCCTACTGCTTTTCTATACTGGGTATTGTTTGGTAGTAGATCATCTTCTCCTTCTTGTTTCAAATAATTTGGGTCCATGGGAATGTTAGTTGGTTTTGCTTCTTTCAGGTTAAATTTTTCAACAATTTCTTCAATTTTGTTCTTCTGGTTCAAAGCGAAATTTCCTTCTTTAGTTCTTTCAATATCTATTCCTAAGTAGTAATTTACTTCACCAAGATTTACCAATTCGTATTCTTCTTCTAATTCTTTTATAATCTTTCTTATATCTTCATCTTTTCCAGCAATGAGCAAATCATCTACGTATACAATAATGTACATTGGATTTCCGTTGTTTGCGAATTTAAATAAACATGGATCCGCTTTACTCTGTTCAAAACCATATTTAATAAGCGATTCTCCAATTTTAAGATGCCAAGCTCTTGCGGCTTGTTTTAAACCATAGATGGCCTTATTTAGTTTACAAACCTTCTGTTCTTGTCATGCTTCAATGTAGCCTTCTGGTTGGGACATGTAAACTTCATCTTCTAAATTTCCATGTAAGAAAGCAGTTTTGATATCGACGTGCGTAACGTTTAAATTTTTGTACGCAGCTGCAGCTAAGAAAGTTCTTATAGTAGTATATGTGACTACTGGTGCGAAGGTTTCGTCATAGTCAGTTCCGAATTTTTGAGACAATCCTTGTGCGACTAGCCTGGCTTTATATCTTTCGATATTGCCTTTTGAGTCATATTTGGCTTTGAATGTCCATCTACAACCGATGACCTTTTTTCCTGATGGTGGTGTTACTAATTTCCAGGTTTCATTCTTTTGAAGAGATTTCATTTCTTCTTTTGTCGATTCGATCCATTTTTGTTTTTCATAAGGATTTTCCATCTTTAAGACATCATTCCAGCTTTTTGGTTCTTTAATTCGTTCAGGATTTGCAAAGAAGGCGAATCTCTCAGGAGGTATACCTTTTGTTTTTCTTTCTGATCTTCTGTGTTGACTGGTTTGTATTTGTGAATTACTCAATTCATATTCATCATCTTCACATGGATTTACTTCGGTTCTTTCATTTATTTCTCCTTCTTCCATTGAATGATTTTCTTCGTGTTCCAGTTCTAATTCAACTAGTTGCTGTGTTGTTTCGTCTTGGTTTTGAAGTTCTTTTGCTTCTTTCTTATCATATGGAAGAGGATTTTCAATAAATTTTACAGTTCTGCTTATCATAATTTTGTTGTCCCCTAAATAAATTCTGTAACCCTTAGATCTGTAATCGTAACCTAAGAATATTCCCTCAACTGCTTTACTATCTAGCTTTCCACGTTTCTGCTTCTGTATGTAAGCATAAGCTTTGCATCCGAAAACTCTAATATGGGATAAATTAGGTTTATGATTTGTCCAGAGTTCATAAGGTGTTTTTCTTTTTGGTTTTGTAGGGAGGCGGTTTTGTAAGTATGTTGCTGTCATTGCTGCTTCAGCCCAAAATCTTTGAGGTAGGTTTGCTTCAGATAGGAGACATCTTATCATCTCAATGAGAGTCCGATTCTTCCGTTCTGAGACTCCATTCTGTTGGGGCGAATAAGGTACAGTCAGCTGGTGAACAATTCCTTGTTCCTTCAGAAAATCTTCGATTTCTTTTCCAATATATTCTCCTCCGTTGTCACTTCTAAGGACTTGAAGCGTCCTTCCAAATTTATTTCGTGTCATCGCTATGTATTCCTTCAATTTAGAAAGAACTTCATCCTTTTTTGAGAGAAGATATATCATGGAGTATCGAGAGTAATCATCTACAAAGGTAAGGAAATAGCATTTCCCACTTACACTTTGTGTCGGCATTGGTCCACAGAGGTCGCTATGTACCAAATCAAGTGGATGTGTAGCTCTATATTTTGCTTCTTTAGGATAAGGAAATTCTGACAGTTTATTTTTAATGCAATGAATGCAGTCACCTATGTGTTGACAATTATCTAGCTGAATACCGTCAGCAAGATTTTCTTTTACAAGTTGCTTGATAGAGTTTATATTGCGGTGTCCAAGACGCTTGTGCCATAAATAAAGGCAATTATGATTATTACAGTTATATGCAAAATTATGATTTGAAACTTTATCTTCATGCATAATTACTTCATAAAGACTATTGTTATTTGAAATTGCTTCTAAATATACAGTTTTATCTTTCATTACAACACATTTGTTTTTGTTAAAGTTCACAATGAAACCTTTTTCAGTAATTCTTTTTACTGACAATAAATTACACTCTAACTGTGGTAAATAATACGCATTTTGCAAACATATCTCATGGATACCGTCTTTCGTTATGGTTTGAAAATAAATTTTCCCAATACCTTGTGATGAAATGATTTTTCCATCTGCAACGATTATTTTTATTGAGTCCGCAGTTTCATCTAGAGAGGAGAATAAGCGCTTGTCATTAATTAGGTGTTGACTAGCTCCTGAGTCGATGAAAAAAGAAACTTTTGCTTTACTTCTAGTATCAGCATTTGCGAGAAGTGTGTGTTTAGGGTCTGAAAGTGAACTTTCGATTATGATGGGTGCTGAGTCAGTTATAAAAGTAGTTGGGTTTGTTTCATTATACACTGTTGAAGAGAGCGTTGTTTTATCATTTTTATTCTGGAGCTCTTCTTTTATTTTTGTTTCGTTAAGGATGTTTTGTTTTTCATGTATCTGCATGCATATTGATGTTCTATCACGGTTTTGACCTTGACTTTCGTTTGGTTTTTGCGGTCTGACTTCCTTTTTGAATGGAAATCTTTTTCTAGATCCATAATTTTTGTTTAAGTGATAGCAAAAATCCCTTGAATGACCGGGTTTTTTACAGAACGTACAGAATTTGTCATTTTTATTTTGATTACGGCTTTTAAATGAGAAAATTTTGAAAGCTTGCGCCAAGTTTCGATCTGAATCTTGTTCCTTACGACGATTGTATTCATCTGTTAATTTGTTTTTAATCAATTCTGGAGTTAGTTCATTTTCCGGCCTAGCTTCTAGTGCCGTTATTAAAGTATCGTAGGACTTAGGAACCGAAACTAACAAAAGTGCAGCGATATGGTCGTCTTTAATTTCTGCACCTACGGCTTTAAGCTTGTCAATTAATTCGAGCATTTGAGCGATG
>BGPR01007641.1:0-33161 GCA_013235015.1 Araneus ventricosus
CATCGCTCAAATGCTCGAATTAATTGACAAGCTTAAAGCCGTAGGTGCAGAAATTAAAGACGACCATATCGCTGCACTTTTGTTAGTTTCGGTTCCTAAGTCCTACGATACTTTAATAACGGCACTAGAAGCTAGGCCGGAAAATGAACTAACTCCAGAATTGATTAAAAACAAATTAACAGATGAATACAATCGTCGTAAGGAACAAGATTCAGATCGAAACTTGGCGCAAGCTTTCAAAATTTTCTCATTTAAAAGCCGTAATCAAAATAAAAATGACAAATTCTATACGTTCTGTAAAAAACCCGGTCATTCAAGGGATTTTTGCTATCACTTAAACAAAAATTATGGATCTAGAAAAAGATTTCCATTCAAAAAGGAAGTCAGACCGCAAAAACCAAACGAAAGTCAAGGTCAAAACCGTGATAGAACATCAATATGCATGCAGATACATGAAAAACAAAACATCCTTAACGAAACAAAAATAAAAGAAGAGCTCCAGAATAAAAATGATAAAACAACGCTCTCTTCAACAGTGTATAATGAAACAAACCCAACTACTTTTATAACTGACTCAGCACCCATCATAATCGAAAGTTCACTTTCAGACCCTAAACACACACTTCTCGCAAATGCTGATACTAGAAGTAAAGCAAAAGTTTCTTTTTTCATCGACTCAGGAGCTAGTCAACACCTAATTAATGACAAGCGCTTATTCTCCTCTCTAGATGAAACTGCGGACTCAATAAAAATAATCGTTGCAGATGGAAAAATCATTTCATCACAAGGTATTGGGAAAATTTATTTTCAAACCATAACGAAAGACGGTATCCATGAGATATGTTTGCAAAATGCGTATTATTTACCACAGTTAGAGTGTAATTTATTGTCAGTAAAAAGAATTACTGAAAAAGGTTTCATTGTGAACTTTAACAAAAACAAATGTGTTGTAATGAAAGATAAAACTGTATATTTAGAAGCAATTTCAAATAACAATAGTCTTTATGAAGTAATTATGCATGAAGATAAAGTTTCAAATCATAATTTTGCATATAACTGTAATAATCATAATTGCCTTTATTTATGGCACAAGCGTCTTGGACACCGCAATATAAACTCTATCAAGCAACTTGTAAAAGAAAATCTTGCTGACGGTATTCAGCTAGATAATTGTCAACACATAGGTGACTGCATTCATTGCATTAAAAATAAACTGTCAGAATTTCCTTATCCTAAAGAAGCAAAATATAGAGCTACACATCCACTTGATTTGGTACATAGCGACCTCTGTGGACCAATGCCGACACAAAGTGTAAGTGGGAAATGCTATTTCCTTACCTTTGTAGATGATTACTCTCGATACTCCATGATATATCTTCTCTCAAAAAAGGATGAAGTTCTTTCTAAATTGAAGGAATACATAGCGATGACACGAAATAAATTTGGAAGGACGCTTCAAGTCCTTAGAAGTGACAACGGAGGAGAATATATTGGAAAAGAAATCGAAGATTTTCTGAAGGAACAAGGAATTGTTCACCAGCTGACTGTACCTTATTCGCCCCAACAGAATGGAGTCTCAGAACGGAAGAATCGGACTCTCATTGAGATGATAAGATGTCTCCTATCTGAAGCAAACCTACCTCAAAGATTTTGGGCTGAAGCAGCAATGACAGCAACATACTTACAAAACCGCCTCCCTACAAAACCAAAAAGAAAAACACCTTATGAACTCTGGACAAATCATAAACCTAATTTATCCCATATTAGAGTTTTCGGATGCAAAGCTTATGCTTACATACAGAAGCAGAAACGTGGAAAGCTAGATAGTAAAGCAGTTGAGGGAATATTCTTAGGTTACGATTACAGATCTAAGGGTTACAGAATTTATTTAGGGGACAACAAAATTATGATAAGCAGAACTGTAAAATTTATTGAAAATCCTCTTCCATATGATAAGAAAGAAGCAAAAGAACTTCAAAACCAAGACGAAACAACACAGCAACTAGTTGAATTAGAACTGGAACACGAAGAAAATCATTCAATGGAAGAAGGAGAAATAAATGAAAGAACCGAAGTAAATCCATGTGAAGATGATGAATATGAATTGAGTAATTCACAAATACAAACCAGTCAACACAGAAGATCAGAAAGAAAAACAAAAGGTATACCTCCTGAGAGATTCGCCTTCTTTGCAAATCCTGAACGAATTAAAGAACCAAAAAGCTGGAATGATGTCTTAAAGATGGAAAATCCTTATGAAAAACAAAAATGGATCGAATCGACAAAAGAAGAAATGAAATCTCTTCAAAAGAATGAAACCTGGAAATTAGTAACACCACCATCAGGAAAAAAGGTCATCGGTTGTAGATGGACATTCAAAGCCAAATATGACTCAAAAGGCAATATCGAAAGATATAAAGCCAGGCTAGTCGCACAAGGATTGTCTCAAAAATTCGGAACTGACTATGACGAAACCTTCGCACCAGTAGTCACATATACTACTATAAGAACTTTCTTAGCTGCAGCTGCGTACAAAAATTTAAACGTTACGCACGTCGATATCAAAACTGCTTTCTTACATGGAAATTTAGAAGATGAAGTTTACATGTCCCAACCAGAAGGCTACATTGAAGCATGACAAGAACAGAAGGTTTGTAAACTAAATAAGGCCATCTATGGTTTAAAACAAGCCGCAAGAGCTTGGCATCTTAAAATTGGAGAATCGCTTATTAAATATGGTTTTGAACAGAGTAAAGCGGATCCATGTTTATTTAAATTCGCAAACAACGGAAATCCAATGTACATTATTGTATACGTAGATGATTTGCTCATTGCTGGAAAAGATGAAGATATAAGAAAGATTATAAAAGAATTAGAAGAAGAATACGAATTGGTAAATCTTGGTGAAGTAAATTACTACTTAGGAATAGATATTGAAAGAACTAAAGAAGGAAATTTCGCTTTGAACCAGAAGAACAAAATTGAAGAAATTGTTGAAAAATTTAACCTGAAAGAAGCAAAACCAACTAACATTCCCATGGACCCAAATTATTTGAAACAAGAAGGAGAAGATGATCTACTACCAAACAATACCCAGTATAGAAAAGCAGTAGGGGCTTTACTGTATATAGCAACAGTATCAAGACCTGATATTGCAGTAGCTGTCAACATCCTAAGCAGAAGAAATGAAAAACCCAGAGAGAGAGACTGGAATGCTGTGAAACTGATAATAAGATATCTGAAAACAACAGCTGAATTGAAATTGATTATCAACATGGTTAAAGAACCGATCTTGACTGCTTTCTGCGATGCGGATTGGGCAAATGATAAATCAGACAGAAAATCAACCAGCGGTAGTGTATTCAAACTTGGAAATTGCACAATTCAATGGATGTCAAAACGACAAAACTGTGTTGCACTCTCATCAACCGAAGCTGAATATGTTTCAGCAGCCAATACTGCACAAGTGGTCGTATGGCTGATAAACCTAACAAAAGACCTGGACTTACCACAATCTCTACCAGTTACAATTTATGAAGACAATCAGTCTTGCATTAAGCTGTCACAGTCTGACAAGAATCATTCAAGAACGAAACATATAGATGTGAAATTTCATCACATTCGACACCTCAGAGAGACTGGTATGATTGAGTTAGAATACTGCCAAAGCAAGAAGATGACGGCCGATATCCTGACGAAACCACTACCACGTCCTGCGTTTGAACATCATCGAACAAACTTGCAATTAAAAACTGTTTCTTATTCACAAAACAAGTAGGGGTGTTGCATATATGTGTTTTTCCAGAATAAGAAACTATAACAACTCTTCTGTACGCCAACAGATGGCATCGCTTAAACTCCGGTCTGAACTCTGAACTCATACTTCTACTTGAACTTCCTTGTAACTCTGAATTGTATTCTGTTTTCTGTTCTTTTCGTGTGTATGTGCCGTGATGTGCTTCGCTTAATAAATTTCATTATCTCTCAAAAGGCAGTGCTCTGATTCCCACTCTGTGGTCAAAAATGGATTAAATAATATGCCTTTTATTTAGATGATTTGAATCTGCTATGCAGATGCACTTCGCATTCTACCGAGAAATGAGGTAAGTGAAATTGTTTCACTTACACTTTTTAATTAGAATATAATTAATTTTCCAACAGTTTTTTTGTTTTACTTTCTCGTATACAAAAAGAAAGTATTGTAATCGTCAAAAAAATTCGAACTCGAGATTTTGACGAATCTCCACTTAGAAAGTATACGAGAATTTTTAGGGGAGACCACTCCCGCTGGTTAGATCACACAACAAGCAATTATTTGCTGTTACTTTCATCGTATGGTGTGATTGAGTTTAATATTTTCAGTTAGATAAATGCGCCAAAACACGCGTTTAATTTAGTCAAATCGAAGTCCCACTTTGAAGCCACACGAGGGCTGTGTTGGAGGGCCGGACGAACACTGCGTTTGTCCGTTCCCCTGCACGGAGTAAGAAAAAATCGAGGAGCGCAAAATTGCCAAAAAATGAGAAAAAAAAATCGCAACTGAATTTCTGAATTAACTAGCTGTGTGGCCCGGCGTTGCACGGGCTATCACGAATAACAGGATATTCCCGAGCGGAGATAAGTGAGGTCATGTGAGACCTTGGGATCCATATATTTTCATATGCCCCGCCTCCGTTTTTCCCTACAATCAACAAATATTGTCGCTTACTTTCCCTAACAAACGTTACGAAGTTAAACACTTTAATACAAAAAAGAAAGAAAAAAAGCATGAAAACGATTTTTTCCCATTGTTAATAAATCCAAACACAGAAGCTCTCTCAAAAAGAAATACTAACTTCCGTTAAATAAAAAAAAATGCAACACCGGATGTGAAAATCAATAATAGGGGAAAAAAGAATCTGCCGTGAATGAATTCACCATGCTTCCAATAGATGGCAGCACGTCAATTCATTCATTTTGACGTTTTTAATTAATATCTTTTTTTAATTTCGGAATTTCAATGGTCAAAATGGATTCCTTCGATTATTTCCTATTTTTTGGTACTTTCAGCTCGTTTCAGCAATCAGTGGTTCGTGAGGAGATCGCCGGACATAAATACATACGTTTGCTTACCTTCAGATTTTAATCGGAATGATTAGAGAATTTTCTAAAAAATTCTAAAACACACTAAAGCTATCTAATTTTATGTACTAATGACCACAAAACTATGAAGGCACTATTCTAGTAATCTATATAAAGGCAATGTCTGTGTATCTGTGTGTCTGCCCCCCTGTGTACGGTACAGCGCAGAGATCGCTGCACCTACAGGTACGAAATTTGACAGGAAGGTGGCCCAGGGCAGAAGCCGAAACGACTCGAAACGAGTTTTTTCGATTTTCGAAGTAGATTTTTCGTTATTCAATGTTTTATCGATTTTTTTTGCCCTTTTCAGCGAAGTTCCGTACTAAAATTGTTGAAAGTCTGGACGTTGAACAGGTACAGAAAATTTTTTTTATAGAACATTATTTAATACCCTCCAATTTTAATTTTGACCAATTGCAAAGATTTGGAATCCATTTTAACAGATGGAGAATCACCTGATATAAACAGCCTGGAACTTTGTGATAAAATATCGGTGGTGTGTTCTCTATTGGAAAAAGATTTACCAAATTGAGAAGCTTTGAAATTGATAACAAGAATGAATTTTGCTCCAAACTGGAGCATTGCTCTAAGAATTTTACTAACTCTTCCAACAAGTGTTGTATCCGGGGGACGTAGTTTTCCGACACAAAAAATAATGAAGAACTATTTGCGAACAACGACATCTCAAACAAATTTGTCTGACCTTGCTATATTAGGAACTGAGTAGGAACCTGTAACGTCTTGCAGTTATGCTTAAAAGAACATTACAGCTTTGTTAAATTTTAACATAATTTATTTAGAATTCTACTGGAGTAAATATAGAGTTATATACAAATTTAATAATTATAGATTAATAATAACATAACAAATTAAGCCCCAAGGCGGGGTGTCCATTCACTGATCAGAAAATAATTAGCGGGTTTCGCTAAACTGTCCAAATCGGACCTTCGTTGAATGCGACCACCAGTTTGGCTGTCGGGATCTCATCTCCTGTAGTTTCTCCGTCCAGATCTTATATTGCAACCGACAAGACAAAACCATTTGTGCTCTCACGGGAACACACTTGGCAGCACAAAAACCACCTGTTTTGGAATGTTGCCTAGGGTGCAATCGGTAGATGAAAGTCGGTAATGAAAAGCACTAAGTAGCCCGTCAAAAGAGGGTCCCGGTGTTTGAAGGACCGACAACAAGAAAGGTAAGGGGATGTGTCTATTGTGCAGATGAGTCTGGAAGTGACCAGCGCCTGGGAGAGCACACACCCAGTCTTTAATCAATGTCGGAGTAGGGCATACGTCACAAACCGAATAACAGTTTAGATGTTTCTGAATTAATTAGAGAATCCTCTGAACTAAAAGTTCGTAAAATCGTCTGAATTATACTCCTGTTAACTGATTTTTTAAATGAAATATTTTGAGTAAAAATTATTATAAATATTTGTTACACTGTTGCTTTACTGTTACTGTTACACTGTTGCTTTTCGATGCTCGCTAAGAAATGTAAAAAAAGACCATATACTTTTTTTTAAGAATGCTTACATTGTAGTTCCATAGGGGTGCATTTTTTTACTTTTGCAAGGAGCGGTTCAAATGCTAAATCTGACCCTGCCTCATGAATGAAGTCATTGCTGCCTTTTATATACATTAAGGTATCCGAACACGTTGAAAAGTCGATTTTCGGCCAAAATTCCCATTTTTTAATTTTTGATGATTTGGATAGTTCATTCATTTACCTTTCTAAAACATATTTACTTTGTCGGTACGTTGATTAGAAGATGATATTAATTGTTTTATAACAAGCCGAAAACCGGAAGTGGGCATTTAATTAACCGGAAGTTGTCATTTAAAGGATAGAATCCTGTCAAAAATTCTTTTAAACTGCATTTTTTCAAGTTAATATGATGTTAGTATATTTTTAGGAATTTTTTTAAAGTTTAGATACTTAATTTATGCGCGTGGCAAAACTAAAATTTGATTTTTCTCAGAACTAGATGTTATGCATAATTTTCACACTTCAAACATGATAACTCAAGATATTATCATTCGATTGTTCTGAAATTTTGTGAACACTTTCTTCAAATGTGTCTCTAGTGAATTGTATTGTAATAATATTTTTTAATTATGGTCTTTTATCTGACAAATGACATGAATAATTTGCTGAAAATCTTATAATGATTGTTCGATTAGCTCTAAAATTTTTATTTATCCAAAGAATGTTAAGATTCTAGTACAAGCACTAGTCCATAGTATGTTGTTTATTTTAGTATTAGTTTTATTTGAATTATTACAAAAGTTTGACCTCTAGTGTATTTGAAGTTTTTGGGAATTTCCTCTAAAAAACAGCAGAAATTCAAGTTTTTTGTAAATTTATAATAATTTATGCTCAAAAATCATACTCTAATATTAATCTTTATTAAATTCGAATCTAAAAAACATTTTGGTGTTTCTATTTCACAATTTTACAAAAAAGTGCTCCGAACGTGTTCGGATACATTAAGGTAACCAACCGTCCGCCTTTTGTAAGTTCTGTCCTTTCTGGAAAAACGTTCTCCTAAATGTCTTCCTTTTCAATATGTGAAATTAGAAGACTGAATTTGGATTTAAATTCTTATTAACACAATAGGAAAATATACATGATGGAACTGATAAAAGATGGTGGAAATATTCAGTCATCTCAAAAATGAACATATTGTATGTGAAAATTCATTCTTGTTCAATTTTCGTTGTACTGTCCTAGAATTAAAGGTTTTTCTTGACATGATTTTACATTTTTCTGGCGCAGTATGGTCAACTTCATGGCTCTTGCGCCAAAACTTCCAACACAACCAACCAACCTAGAATTAAAGCAGCATTTGAAAGGGTATTTTGACTGACTTGCTAATGATTTTTGGTCATGTGAGAAATCGAGATTGAATGTTGATGTTCTAGCCGCAAAACTTGCCGTTAAATTCACTATGAGGGATATTTCTTGTTCAGAAATTTCCAGTATATTGTTAGAAGATGATATATTGACAGAAAATATTCATTCTATGGAAAAGTGCATTTGAATAATAATTAATAGGTATGCATGCATAATTGCAATTTAAAACATTACAAATGCTTTTATTAAGCATTTATTATATTATAGTGTATTCTGTAATATTGTTGCAATGAACAAAATGTTTCTTTTATTTACAATACATTTTTCTTCGATTTATTTGTGTCCTTTTCATTAGAAAAAAAGTTGGTCACTTTATATACATAAAAGAAATTACTTAAAAACCCATTTACTATGTTTAATATGATTGTCATGATCAAATCTAAAAAAAGTGACCCCTTTGGTCTTTATACCAAATTTGTAGATCTATATTAAATTTTAGTCCGTCCAAACCGTCAATCAATCCGTCTCGTCTGTCAGTTTATCCGTGAGTACAAAAATGGAAGATCTGTTTCAAATCCCAAAACGGAACTTACGAGAAAATCGAGAGCAAAATGTTCACGATTTGGGTTTTTTCAGTGAAAGTAGTTTAGAAAGTTCAAGAAATCGGATCATCAAGACAGTATTTTTTCATAAATTTGACAGTTTTGTCTAAAACTTCATCTAGTGAACTACATTTCTCCAAATTTGCTCACGAAACAGGAAATTCTGAAGAACACGAATGCAGTGATCCGCCATTTTGGTTTGTTGTTAGGTCTAGTCTGAAAATTAATGGAGGATTTCTTTTGTTTGTGTATTTCACTTCAACCGTTACAAGCCTCCGCACCCTCCACCCCCACATCATTCTCTAAGCGGCTGGGAAGGTCAAAGATGAAGGAAATAGCCTGTTTAAGTAACACGTGATGTAATCGTGGACCGGATAGAACCAGTTCGCACTGACTGAGGAAGAATGAATTGTCAAAACGAAACTTGTTCTGAGTCACCTTTTCTTTCCAAGAACTGAGGACGGAAAACTCAATTCTTCGCAGCTGAAAGATTTTTTATTCTTCTGTGAGATTTATTATTCTCTGTGACGGATGAATAATGCACCAATCAGAGTAATTTAAGAACTGACAATACATATTAATGAGTTGCGCAGTATGTTCTTTATAGCATATCGACAACTGGATTTATTTATTATTATTTTTTCGTTTTCTATTTAGTTCACTTCCTTTAGAACTGAATGTGACACTTCATTCTGATTTGCAAAGAACGCGAAATATATCGTCATGTTATTTTAATTTACACGACATTTAATCGTCGTTTTCAAATTTATGCTGTCATGAAATTCCTCTGAAATGTAATTTTCAAGAAATTCTTGATGATTATTGATGAAAAAAAACTTTAAAGACTGTCTTTTCGGGTCATAATCTTATAATCAATAAATTAATTTTCATTAAATTCATTTCTTAATTTCAAATATTTTAACACAAAACCTATTCTTATTAAGTTAAAATTAACCTAAGAATAATAAAAATTTGGGACATTTGAGTACAAAGAAAATCTACAAAAATAAGAAACGAGATTTTATAACAATTGTTAACACTTAATTAAATTAACAATTGTTGATACTTACGGCTTCTAATCTTGGCATAGACCCAGCATGTCACTTTGTTGGAATAAATGCAAGAGTTTTCGTTTTTTTTTAAATATACATATACCCTTATTTTAAATTCCTTTTTACCTCTAAAGATGCATTTTATTTATTTATCTTTGGTTTATACAATATTCAAGTTCTCAATGGAATACAGATTAGGTTGTAGAAAAAACGTTTCTAATTAAGTTAATGAAAACTTTTATACTCTCTAAATGTATTCAGAATGCTTGTCTTGCTGATATTCATTCTCAAGTTATTAGAAATCACTTTAAAATTTAATTTTAATTCACTGTCTGCTATGTTACCTCACAATATATTATTCTCATATATTTCTGCCATTAAAATTCCATTCGTGAGAGTAAACTCACTCCAGTGTATTCCAAGCCATAGTATTATACTTTCTTCCTTATGTTCTGAATTTTGAAGCTCTTCGAATTTTTCTTTCAAACGAACTTTTTTGCAGTGAGGTCTAGATAAATTAAGCTTGCTTTCATCACTAAATCACTTCTCAAATATTTATTAATATTACGCCACTTTTGTATCAAAATGTCGTATGTGAAATTTAATTAATACAAAGCTCTTATATAGGTTAGCTACATCCGTTGTCAAATCGTTGTATGTGACAGGGTTACCAGATAAAAATAGCAAAATAAGGCCAAACCTTCTAAAAATAAGGCCAAAAGAGGCCAAATTTGACAAATTGATTGAAAACCTCATTTGCTATTAGAAAAAAGGCTATCCTTCATGAAAAAGAATCCCACATATATGTTCAATGCTGTATTATTAAATTAAAATTTATGCGAAAGAAATTTAAAACATTCTTGTTCTATTCAGGAGCTATTTCGTTTGACAGCTCATTATATATGAGATGAAAAGTGTAATATCAAAAATTTATTAAAAAAAATAGTATGAGTTGTTAAAAATTGTTCTAAAAGTCATTAACGAAAATAGAGCCAAAAATTGACAAAAATTAATTTAAGGTCAAATGAAAATTTCTAAGGCCAAGAGCTTTGAAAAAAGGCCAAATTTCCATAATTTGGCATTAAAAATACCAATATGGCAACCCTGGTATGTGATATCTGATTTTTGTTGTTGAAACAAAATGTCATATATCGCTAGTGGTCAAAGCTGTTGCATCAAAATGTCATTTGTTTCGCTGTGAGTTGTTTTTGATATATGACATTTTGACATGTCTTTACATGCATCCTTTATCTTCATTGTTCAAATCATTTTCTGTTGGTTTCTTCTTTGTATATAGGGTTGCCATACGTCCCTTAAATACGTGACTATCACCGTATCTCACTATTCAGTCCTGTATTACTATTTGTCCCGTTTCCTCTCTAAATTTTGCTTCATTATAATTTTCAAATGAATTGCATCCGATTTTATAATTATGAAAAAGAAGAAAATGGTATAATTAAGAAAGCAAAATTAACTTTAAATTATGACTGGTCTAAAAAGGATTACTCTCGCGTCTTTTTTCTTATTCTAAGTGTTTATTTTATTAGATTGCTTAAACTTTACTGTTTTTTATCAGAGTAAAATAAGCCATTACCTACCCATTTTTTCATCTTTTATTTATGCAGCACTTAAACCTCCCGTATCAATGCTTGGCAATTATGGCAACCCTATAACGAAATTTAAGTATACATTTTTCTTACGCTGTTGGTTAAAAAAAGGCATATGAGCATGCCATTTATAATTTAATTTTTCAGCTTACGTACAAGTCATGTAAGTGAACGAACAACAATTATTTTCATTTATTATAAGCTTTTATTCAACTTGAGTGTCGTGTCCTCTTTTCTTGAGATCGATTTCTTACCCACTTCCAATCGAGCTACAGCTTTGATATTTAGCACAGTGGTGGGTTTCCGGAGACAATACAATATTATGCAAAAAAATTTGCAATCTACACCTATTTTAAACCTAACAAAATGATATTAAAATTTTAGCCCTATATTTGGGCAATGAAGTTTGGAAGGTGGTAACCTGACGTTACGTAGGGTTGTAACAACACCACGAAGCTAACAGAGAATACGCTATACTTCTGGTGCTGCACCGACGAATGACGTAATAGCTCGTGTTTCTACGCGTCTTGGGTTTACTTTCTATTAGAATTCGCCAACAACCAGATTTTTTTTACTTCGTGTGCACCAAATGTCTCGCACTCAAAGCAAAAAGAGAAAGTTGTTTAGATCGAGTCTCTTTTCTGCTCTATTACATTGTTGATAATAATTGCAAGTTATCACGTTATATATTACGGATTTATATTTCAGAAAGTTAATGTCATTAAATCATTTTTAAAATGTAATTGTACATATGTATATAATAATTTTAATATGTGTTTTATATTGAATAATTCAATAATTGAATTTCGTTCACTATGTCTAACATGTCGCGTGTATTCGTGTCAACCGTCACTGAAAAGTAGAAAATAAAATAAATAAAAATAAAAAAAAATGTAGGTATAAGCTTTTATTCAAACTGCACTTTGAATGAGAAAACACGTTTGCACATTATAATTTCCTCAAAATGAACTCAAAAGTAAGAAATAATTTTTGTGATTACAATAAAATGCAGGTTCGAATAAAAGCGTGGGCGCCTTATATAGCACCTTATACTTTGTGTATATTTCCTTAAACAAATGGAATATTCCAAGAAGGTAAAGGCGCCCACGTTTTTATTCGAACCATCCGTTTTATTGTAATCAGAAAAATTATTTTTTACTTTTGAGTTCATTTTGACACGTATGTACACGTATTTTCTCATTTAAAGTGCATTTTGAATAAAAGCTTATACCTTAATTTTTATTTATTTTATTTAACATAAGTCCAAAAAGCTATGAAATACCCCAGCAACGTATTACTTATTATTGTTGAGTATTTTTTAAGAGCTTGAATTCGAAAAATGCTGGCAAAATTTTACGATTAATATATCTTATAAAGTGTAAGAGTAAATAAAATTAATTCTGTATTTTCATATCGATTGCCAATACAGCTGTAGGAGCTGATTTCGGTTACAAATATTTTCTTAAAAATGGGTACAGGAACTAACAAATGCCACAGCCTTTTCACGTGTAAAACGGAAACCCGTATCCGCATTAAGTCTTTCAAGATAAACAGGATTTATTCGGAATAGTATATCTGTTGATATTGTCTGCAGGTGATTTCCTCAGTAGCTGTTTCCTAAACAAGTTTATTACTTGGTTGTTGAATAAATATTTACAAATTCATATCTCAGTGCGCAGCAGAATATAATTCCAATTCTCAGCAAAACTATAATCATCAAATCTCATAACAGAGCAAAGTGTAAACATAACAATAAAAACTTCTGTATTTTCATAAACTAACCAAATAAGCATCGATTCTTTGAGTGAGGCTGTTTGTCAACTCAAACACAATGATTGATGCAAGAGATAATATGTCTCAAGAACGGAAACTCACTCAAGAATCACTTTAAAAATTCTGTCTTTTCATAAACTAACCAAATAAACATCGATTCTTTGAGTGAGGCGGTTTGTCAACTCAAATACGATGAATGATGCAAGAGGTAATATGTCTCAAGAATTGAAACTCACTCAAGAATCACTTAAAAAATTCTGTTTTTTCATAAACTAACTAAATAAACATCGATTCTTTGAGTGAGGCGGTTTGTCAACTCAAACACGATGAATGATGCAAGAGGTAATATGTCTCAAGAATTGAAACTCACTCAAGGATCACTTAAAAAATTCTGTCTTTTCATAAACTAACCAAATAAACATAAATTATTTCAGTGAGGCGGTTTGTTAGCACAAAACCGATGAATGATGCAAGAGATAATATGTCTCAAGAATTGAAACTCACTCAAGAATCACTTAAAAAATTATGTTTTTTCATAAACTAACCAAATAAACATCGATTCTTTGTGTGAGGCGGTTTGTCAGCTCAAAAACGATGAATGATGCAAGAGTCTCAAGAATTGAAACTCACTCACGAATCACTTAAAAAATTCTGTCTTTTCATAAACTAACCAAATAAACATCGATTCTTTGAGTGAGGCGGTTTATCAGCTCAGAAACGATGAATGATACAAGAGATAATATGTCTCAAGAACTGAAACTCACTCAAGAATCACTTTCGAAAAAATCAGTGGAAATGTTTCTCCCTCGGCTTTCTCTAATACTTCGACAATATGGAGTATTTTGTGTTTAGCTTCGTAGCAAAATGAAGAGAATCGATTAAGCAGGCCATTCACTTGAAGGATAGCCATGCCATTTGTCCTAAGCCCGGGTTTTTTTCACCCATTTTAGTCGAAAAATACAGGACGCCATTCACTTGTATTTAAAAGGACGCTAACTCTGAACGAAGGTAGGGGGAGAGCGATCTTCTTTCCCTCTCTCCAGTCAGCAGATTTTAATTTATGCTACCCTCAAAACTAGGCTTCAATCTACACAAGGCATTGTTCTTTTCGCTCGCCTCTTTCTGGGTCCCTCTGAAGCGAGACTTTAAACTCCAGCGTTTTCGCTCCGATTTCAGTCCAGATGGAATTCCAACCACCACAAGCCATTTGGCTGATTTCCATAGATTTTGATGGCTTTTTCCTTCTCGCGTTCCAAAATATCCAGTTTATATGTGAATTACCGGTTTTACGCATTTTGGACTACTGATTGTCGGATGCAAAATTTGACATTAATCTATAATTTTGGTGTAAATACTACATTTTAAAATGCATGCACGTTAAATCATGATGCATTTATGCACGTGTCTGTTGTACGTTAAATCTTACGTAGGAGGTCAAATTAGAGATGGCGGTTTTTCTAAAATCCGTTTTTTTTTTTCACCTCCGGTTTAACCTGGCGGTTTAAACAGGTCAAATAACCGGTTTTCGTTTTTTTTTAAAGTAACGTTTGTGGACAGAATTTATTATTAATAATAATATACAATAAGTAAGTATTAATACAATAATTAATTAATGTAATAAGTAATGATTATAAATAAGTAATTAATATATTATGTAATAATAATAAATGAGTAATTATTGCAATAAGTAAGTATTATAGCTAAAAAAAATTAATAACATTGTTTTCACAAGAAATTAATTCATTGGCCTATATTTATCATCTAATGTGCTTATAAAGGCTCTTTCAGTAATGAGTTGATCCGTGAGTCGACACCTCTCATCGGAACCAACATCATTCATTGCATATACTAATCTTTCGGAAGACACAGAACTTTCGACTAAAGATAAATATTTTTGGCTATAAAAAACAGACGCCGTTTGCAAACAAAATTTTTTTATTAATATTGTTTTTGCAGGAAATCAATCCATTGGCCAATATTTATCTGTTCATTAAGACTCTTTCAGTAATCCTCCAACCAACAGACGCACAGTGGAGTATTTTTACCAAAATCCTGGCAAAAAGTCCAATTTATATGATATTTTATAATGGCTTTAATTGGTACGTGGATCACCGGTCATTTCAGGAACATGAATCATATCCTTTAGCTCCTAGCCTCAGTTGAAAAACAGATTTCATCGTTAGTGGACATAGCTTTTATCATATTTCAGCTTAACTGTAAAGTTTAAACATATTTTTTGTGGCTATATAAACCGATGGTTTAAAGTTAAATAATTTTTACATGTTCAATAACAGTAAGATCATTTTTCATTAAAATGATATTGTTACAAAAATTGTTCTGTGGGTGTATGGTGTAAAATGTCCAACACGCAGGAAAATGGAGAATGAAGATTTATTCACAAATATGCAGCAAAACGCGTAGCACAGGTAACCATAAACACAGCACCCCGACCTGCCAAAAGCACACGGGAAATCTGAATGATAGTCGTTGCAATAGAAACGAGTACTAAGGTTGGGTACTAGAGGCCAACACAGCCTCACGGCCCAACCCCTCCCGTAGGAGGTACGTGGGGGAGTCCGTACGTGGGGTCCCGTAGGAGGTACGTGGAGGGGGGACTGCGCCCCCCATTTATGTAACCGTAGGCGGGCGAGTGCCTTCATATGAAACCTGAGCCACTCGTGCATTTCCACATTCGTGGTGCCCATATCAGTAGATACAGGTAACAGGAAACAATAGATCTTTCACAGATTAGCAACGCAAACAGACAACAATTCACAGGCAATAACAGTTCAGCACTTTGATATTTAGCAACACAAACAGTCAGCAAATCACTAATAACGACAATAACAGAACTTTCAATAGCGCTCAGCTCACCAGCTTCCTAGCTTGCACTGCAGACGAAACTCTAAAGTCGTTCCAGTGGATCAACACTACTCTCTCTGATCCAAAAGCGGTCCTTATATATTTTCCCCGACAGGCCGTGACGTCACATGGAGTTTTCTCGTACATTCGAACGTATTTCCTTTCCTAATAGAGATATCGAGAAAAGGGTCGCATTTTCTGGAATCATCAATTTGTCGCCAAGGTAGCCAAATTTGTCATCAAAATGGTCACCAAGGTCAGTCGTCCCGGAATGGCCACTGCCCGTCACTCCATGCTTACCCCTGTAAAACTCCCTCCCCAACTATAAGACTAGCAAGGCAGGAAAGTGACATTATATATTTGTAACAATATATTAATTCGAATATATTTATTTTTCACATAATAAAAAATTTCAAAATTTAAAAAACTTAAATGCCTTTCAAAAGTTAAATAAAGTTTTTATGCCTTTTTAGCTCTAATTTAAAAATCGTGAAAGCTTTTTAAAGGTGTGCCGGGCTTTACCCGGCCTATTTTAAAGCATAAACGTAAAAGTTATAATACTAAGGGCCAATTTCAAAGATAAAATGTTGCGCATATTTGTGCCATTTACATATATATTTTTTATATAAAATACCTTTTTTTATTTTCATGAATTTATTATGACATTTTTCGACATAAAGTGAGTTTTAACCCTGTAATGGGGAAGTTGGTGCACGTGTCGGGCGTGTGACAGGAGGTTCGTCCACAATGCCAGTTTTAATTGTCGCGGAGGCCGGTCCTGCAGTGCACTCCTCATGGCTAACCTGGTCGAGGTTTCAGTTTATGATTACCGTGCTTCTAAATTACTAGACCAATCTGCGTGCACTTTAAACATGGAATATCAGATATTATAAAGGAAGAAATTCGGCAATTACAGAAGTACCAACTGAAAGTGGAGTGTGAAAGATTAAATACTCTGTGCTACTGACAATGGGCTATGGAAGAGGCTGCAATACCGCAACAGGGCCATCATCTACAATTAGGCGCAATATCTGTGAACTTTCATCATAAGACTTTAATAAATTACGCAAGAGATTTCTGGAAAACCAAGTTATTTCGAAATTTTGTCTGTCAACTTTACATACACGCATACAATTCTTTGAGTCAGAACTTAACTTATCATGCAGAATGTCAGCGCATAAGTGACAGGAGAGATTGAAAAGGAGAAAATAATTGTAGGAGGCATTAAAAAGAACATCTAAAGAAAGTTCAAAGGCGAACTGGGGTTGCTTCTCGACAATCCGAAGCAACTTTTTCGAACATCAAATGATGGGAATATAGCTAGACGCTTCTTTTCAGATCTAGAATTCTTCTTCGATTGATTCACGAATCACTGTAGTAGATGTAGAGTTGATTTTGATAGTGATATTGGAAGCTATAATAAGTGGGTATCACATTGATGAAAAAAGTTTTAAGTATATGCTGATAAAACTAGACCTACATGAACCTTTATGATTGCACCTTATGTCTCCAATAATGCACAGCGTTTTAACAATTAGGGTCACTATAATTCATCAAGTGAACAATACATATTAGCCAGCTATCAGAAGAAGCTACCAAGGCCAGGAACAAATTCTTTAGACCAGTGGTGCGCAAACCATTTTCATTTCCGACCCCCTCACTTGTGTGAAATTTTGTCGTGACCCCTCTGAAGGTCTGATAACCTTAGTCGCGACCTCTCTGGAGGTCTTATATCCTTAGTAGCGAACCCCTGGAGGTCTGACAACTTTAGTCGCACGTCTGTGGAGGTCTGATAACCTTAGCCGCGACCATTCTGGAGGTCTGATAGTCTTAGTCGCGACCCCTCTGGAGGTCTGACAACCTTAGTCGCGACCCCTCTGGAGGTCTGTTAACCATAGTCGCACGTTATAACGACCACACATTATAAAGACCGTTCCATTATAACGACCAGTGATAAAATCTCCAACGGTGTTTCCCTATGCACTATGTTATTTTACTTCCGGTATAACGACCGTACAGTGTCGTCTAATCCCAATACAACGTTCGAATTCAGCGAACACTCTTCCCGGTATTTTTCCAAAAAGAACATTTCTAAACGTAAATGACCTTGATTATTGCTTCGTAGATGTAGTCTTCAGTGTTACAATTCAACTTTGACAGGGTGTGTGTGTGGAGAATTACCACTCACTACAGCGCGGAAATTAGAATAGCCTAGAATAAAAAAAAAATGTTTCAAGTGCTATTGAGACTTAAAAATGATTTTTTGAGAGACAGAACATTATTTATCATCTTTAACTGAAATGGAAAATTATGTTTTGCAAAAAGCACATATGCAGAAAAGACAAACAACCATTTCCGATTTTTTTTCTTTAGAAAATAAATCTTTTGTAAGTATATAACACCCATTATTTTCTACTTTAAAATCTGTTTTAGAAATATATTTTTAATTGATAAAATTTCATTTTTAATACCAATGATAAAAAATAAATTGAGTATTTAGTTGGAATCTCTTTAAAAATCGCCTCTTTATAAGGAACTGCTGAGCGCGCATGTGTCCACTATAGCGACCACTCGTTATAAAGACCTTTTGCTGTGGGACGCAGAGGGTCGTTATAACGAGCGTCGACTGAATATATAATATATATTTATATCAATAACTGGAATTTTATAGATAATATAACATTAAACGTATTTAATTAAAAATTACATGTAAGTAAAACAAATCTGTCAACATTTACTTTCCTCTTATAAGCATTAGAGTTAAGTAAACTTTGTAATTTATATTTATTAAAAAAAAACATTCTTTTCTGAGTTTATAAGTTTATTTAAGTGTATTTATTAATGTAATGTAAATCAAAAGTCAACAGCAATGGTTATAACTTCAAAAAGGATTAAAAGAATTTTTGGTCAGGATTTTGCCACAAATACTCCACTGTGAGACGCCTCGAGGAAGCGGTTTGTCTGTGATCGACCTAAGATGATGCAATTCAAAGATTTATGAATTTGTAAATTTTAGTCCAGTCGAACATAAAATCGAGCCTATCTTCCGACCCGGTTTTTGGATTTTTTTTTAAAAACCGGTTTAAACCGAAAAAAAAAACGATTTTCGGTTTAAACCGGTTCGATTTTCCCATCCCTAGGTCAAACGTCCTCCCATTGGTGTGGTGCGGAATTTTGGAGAGGGAGTGCCAGCCTAGGTGTCATAGCGCGTAAGTGTTGGGTCGACTCTCATGTGTAGTCCTCAATTCGAGACTTAGTTCTCAAATTTTTTTCTTCAATTGGAGACAAAGCGGCTTTATAGCAAGCATACGTCTCAAACACACCGTTCTACTAAACCTACACGAATACTTAAGAACACTTTTTTGTAAAATTTAAGCTGAATAAATAATTCCTCTGAGTTCACGATGCATTTTTAGAAGCGAATATAAAACTAGACTCCAGGCATTAATGGGTTAAATATTCTTGAATAAGAATATCTTGTATTTACAGTCATTAATGTATAAGTAAACAATTCAGGATTAAACATCGATAATCGATGTTCACTTCAGTGTTCCTTAAGCATCGATAGACTATCGAAGCCAAGTCGATAGTATCAGGTTTTCGGAACTATCGACTGAAACAATCGATAGTTTCGACTTTCTTACGACTATCGATACTTTTCTCCCGGACAATACTATAGATAGGTGTACTTGTAGTCGTTAGTTTAGAAACTATCGATAGTTTCAAAGCTATCGACTGAAACTATCGATAGTATCGACTTTCTCACAACTATCGATAGTATCGACTTTCTCACAACTATCGATAATATCGACTTTCTCACAACTATCGATAGTATCGACTTTCTCACATCTATCGATAGTATCGACTTTCTCACATCTATCGATAGTTTTCTCCCGGACAATACTATAGATAGGTGTACTTTTAGTCAATAGTTTGAAAACTATCGATAGTTTCAAAACTATCGTCTGAAAAATCGACTGGAACTATCGATAGTATCGACTTTCTCACAACTATCGATACTTTTCTCCCGGACAATACTATAGATAGGTGTACTTGCAGTCGTTAGTTTAGAAACTATCGATAGTTTCAAAACTATCGACTGAAACTATCGATAGTATCGACTTTCTCACAACTATCGATGCTATCGACTTTCTCACAACTATCGATAGTATCGACTTTCTCACAACTATCGATACTATCGATAATATCGACTTTCTCACAACTATCGATACTATCGATAGTATCGACTTTCTCACATCTATCAATAGTTTTCTCCCGGACAATACTATAGATAGGTGTACTTTTAGTCGATAGTTTCAAAACTATCGTCTGAAACAATCGACTGGAACTATCGATAGTATCGACTTCCTCACAACTATCGATGCTATCGATTTTCTCACAACTATCGATACTATCGACTTTCTCACAACTATCGATAGTTTTCTCCCGGACAATACTATAGATAGGTGTACTTGCAGTCGATAGTTTAGAAACTATCGATGGTTTCAAAATTATCGACTGAAACAATCGACTGTAACTATCGATAGTATCGATAGTTTTGAAACTCTCGATACTATCGATGTTTAAGGAACACTAGTTCAGTGTAATAAAACTTAATACTTAAAACGAGAGTTGTTTGATTTTTGAAAGAATCTTCGATGGTTTTAAGATGCATGGGTAGATGGACTATGTCATTTGGCGGTGATGCGGTCTTTCACGGATGCCTGCATACTGTCGACTTGAGTTGTCATTAGCTATAATGATTTCTCTTCATCTATTTAACCATTTTCTTACATTCGTTCGCCTCTAACATAAATTCCACAAGAAGTGTTGAAAATGTCATCGGTTTTATTGAAAATTCGGTTTTTCAAAACTTGCTTATAAATAGCTTAACCAGTAACCATTTAAAATCAAAAATAACACTAAAATTATTGTTCAGATGAATTTCTTGCATAACATACAGGGTGTCCCAAAAAAGCATAAACAGCTTAAATAACTAAGCGTATAAGCAATTAGGCAATGTTTGTGTGCGTGTGTGTGTGTTTGTCTGCGATGTCCAGACGAATCTATCGCACTTACAGCCATGAAATTTGGCACACAGGTAGGTAGTTGTAATGGTTACTGAATGCATCTCGTAGCCGGAATTTTAAAATTTATTCTAGAAAACTTTTTATTTAATATTTTGGGGTTTTTTCTGGTGATTTGTCGCACTCATTTCTCAATAGCATGGCTTCGAATAATTATACGAAAACAACACTTACACCATCGGAAAGAACAAACGATTTCCATTCTAATTAAATTTGTTTCGTACGTCTAACGTAATTTACTGAATTTTGAGAAATTTTTGAAAAATAGTCACTTTTATGGTAATTTTTAATAAAGATTTCTTCAAATTCTAGCATCTAACGTTCTAACATCTCTATAATTTTCATTTTTTTCAGCTTATAACTGGAACGTTTCCGTCGGATTTAAAATAAGAACGGTTAAAATATCCTTTTTCCTTTTTTTTCAAATTAATTTTTCCCTGATCAGTTCAAACAGTTTTTTTGCTAGCGAGATTTAGCAGCGAGCATTTCTCCGGACGATCCCAGAATGCATTGTTGCAATTTCATTGGCTGTTGTGTGACCTTCCTCGCGACAGGCGACTTCATATGCTTTCATTACAATCCAATTCCTTCCGGCAGGTGACGTCATTACATTCGCGGCATCTTCATCTCAATAATATATACATTTCTATTTTGATATATGTCATTATCGCAAAGAAAAATAAGCGAGAAAATCAATAATGTGTATCTTTTGTTTTGATTTTGTTTTCAGAACTTTTTCGTGTCATTGTGGGCATTCCCGCCGCCATTTTGTTGAAGTCCATATTCCACGGGCGTACTGCTAGTAACATATATAATAAGGTTCCGTAACTGAAATTATTGAACACAAGCATAGAATCTTGTCAGCCATCAATTTTTTTATGATTCCGTTTAATTAATACAATAATTTATCTTTTTTAACGATTTCTTTTTAAAACTGTACTTTTAGATAAATAATGATCCAATCAGTCGTCATAGTTGCAACTTTTCGGCAACTAATGACCCTCGTTTGACAGAGGTACACCAAGTGACGAATGTAAATAGTTTCTCACCGTTTTGACTCATCATCACTTCTTTGAGAATATCTTGATTTGTCATGTTTATTTGAACTTACAACAAGAATGTTTCATGCCAATCATTCAAGTGATGTTTGATCTTGAAGAAGCGTACTTCAAGCGAGATGGAGTACCTCGAAGTACTTATCGTGATCCCTGGGCTTATTTGGGTTCAATTCTGATGAACTCGCTGCTAGTTCCATAATATCAACAAGATGAACAAAGCTGAGAATGAAGGGATAACACTGGACTCCACCAGCACTGGCCGGATCTCACTCCAATGGATTTCTGTCCGTGACGATACTTGAAACATATTGGTTATGGCTCAAAACCAGCTACAATCGCCGAGTTAACATCATCTGTTGAAAAAGAATGCCTCAAATGCCAAATGGCATGCAATTCCATCGGTCCACCTTACCAATAATGCTTGAACAAGAACGACCAACAATATGAAAACATTTCTACAAATTAATTCGATGTATGAAATTTTGCCTAACTCTTAGGTAAAGTATGAAATTAATTTTTGTGTAATGGTTATTCTTTTTTAAGACCCCCTAGGTTGTTATTTTTTTTCACTTGAATCCATTTTTCGACAATGCAACCCTCTTTAACATTTCAACTTTGGCAACAACATTAAAAGCCATCAAATTACCAATCTGCTTACAGCTGTGTATCACAATTTGCGTAACTAAATAACTAATTGCCCAGCTTATAAAAAAAAATTATGTTTGAAGAGAAGCAAAAAATATATATATAAATATTTTTATATAAATATACCCGAGAAAGGTGCCGTTTCCCCTTACCCCGCGTGTCTAAAAAAATTCGAACCTACTGTTGCCCAGAATCAAATGACTATCAGAAGGTTTTCCATTATAGTGATTGAAAAATATCTAGGTAAAGAATCAAATTCAAAGAGATGCGTACCGAATAAAATGCATGTATCACACACTTCCACTCTTACCGTTTCAAGGACAAACTGACGCAATTCGCTACTCCGTAATGAAATTCCATTCCTTTCGCGTGCACAGAAGATTGTTTCCAGTACGTATGCGCGTGGAGATAAGGATTCTCTTCAAAAGTAAATTATACAGACCGACAGACAGTCAACCCTTTGACGGATTTGGCTCAAAATTCTATACGGACCTACATTCACGATGATAAAACTGTGTACCAAATTTTATTCATCTAGCTATTCACGTTTTTGAGTTATAGTGTTCACATGACCGCGCACAGATAGACAGACAAACTTCCCGTGGACGGATTTTGTACAAAATTTGATAGAAACCTACAAATTATGTTTAAAGACCATATACCAAATTTCATCCCCGTAACTCTAATAGTTTTCGAGTTATCGTGTTCATAGACACACAGACATAATTCCAAAATTGTGTTTTTTGGACTCTGGGAGGTCTAAAACGTGGAGATTCGTCAAAATCTGTAATTAGTTTTTTTTTTTTTTTTTTTTTTTTTTGACTATTACAATACTTTCTCTTCGTATACGAGAAAGTAAAAAGATGATGACAAATTAAGAAAATTCTTAACATCGATTATTCCACGAAGACGACAAAGTAAAGGTATCGATTTCTAAACATTCTAAGCAGCCATTCTTTTATCCTTTACTAGAAGCAAAGAGAAAAAGAACAAAAAAGGTTCTTTCTATCCATAGGAAGTTCAACCTCGTTTTCCTCTCCAGCTTACTGCAATTCCGAGTAGCTGACGTCACACGCAAGAAACGTGATGCAGACGTACAACTCTCTTGCGGCATCTTTAGCCGACAGCTGCTGTCAGTTTCGTCTGCGTTTCAAGTCGCGGGAAACTTGAAAAAGGTTTTATTGAATATCCAGACAGCTATTTCATAATTTAAAGTTTAAACCACTGAAATATATGACTGTCGAAATTGTGTTTTCATTCCATTAAAATAAAGAAGTCATAGGTTAAAATCACAGACAACTTTTAATGAAAATGCAGGAAAAGAAAAGTTCTTTATTATTATTTTATGAAATCACGAGCGACACGAAGAAGATTTATCTCACCAAAATTAAATTATTTATCGTTTGATTTGGAATGATTCGATTTCTTCCCACGTGGAAAAATATTTGATCAGTCGGCAAATTTCCAAGAAAATTCCAAAGAAATACAACAAACAAAAATTGATTATCCTTAGAAATAATCAGTCGCTTCCTCGAAACGCTTATAGCGTTTTCTTTTGTTCTTTATAATGCAGCTGAATTGCATTAAAATTTTACTTTGTTCGTCTTTCTGTTTTTAATTTCAACATCGAGATATTCGCAACGAAAATTAAACACGACGAACTCTTTCCGTTTAAAATGTCCGAATTGTTCTGTCTGCAGAAATAACAGAATTTAGAACTCAAACATTTTAGAAATTGTCGATATCAGAGATTTAAGAAAAATTCACTAAAATTATTTAAAATTCTTACAGAGTAGGGGAATTCTAAATCTTTTTTTCAAACATGATGCTATATTTTAAAATATTGTTTTTTAATTTATTTAGAATAATTTCTTGGTATAATTCTATTAAATCGATTTACCAGTCTAATTATTTATTTTCGTTTAATTAATTTACTTAGAATGATTCTATTTAATTCAATATGGACGAGTTTTCTGGTTTGTTTACTTACATAAAAACCTTGACTTTATCTGCTTGCATGTTGGACTTCCGGTTTGAATATTCCATTGGCTTAGCATTACACCGGAATCACGTAGTACAGGCGCTTAAATGTAAACAAACAAAGCAGAAAACTCGTCCATAGAATTAGAATTCTATTCCACTATTTAAGAATTAATTCCTTTTGTTAAAATTCTGCATTTTTCTTTAAGAACAAAAATAAAATTCATTAGTCTAAACAATTACTTCGAATCTAATACAAGACATATTTAACATCAAAAGATTGTTCATGCAGCGTAAAGTCTTCATTGACTTTGCATAATAGTATCCAGCAAATCGCTTAACATTTTTTCTGTTCAGCTAAGCCTGTTTAGAATTCTAAAGACAATTTTGCTGACTTAAATATTCTCTTTCAATAAAATATTCTTTCTCTTTCCCTGAAGTATCCCACTCAGTAACTTTAACCTATCAAATTAGCTGAATGACGTACAGAGAATTTACTGAGAATTCGTCTTCTAAGACTTTTTACCCTGCGTTGAACTTTCACTTGCGAGTTCTTCAATTGTGACGCCTACGGGTAATGACAGAGTACACGCACGGTTTCATTTAAATGTGTGTCACGTGAAACGCTGTTGAAAGAATAACATAATTGAGGTTACGGACTCTTTATTTCTAGGAATAAAGGAACTGTACTGTATCGAATCTGCGCACGGCAAGTGAAAAAGGTTACGCAGTAACTCGGCAGGTTTTGCGAAGTATGTAAAATGATGTAGGTTTAAAAACTTCCTTTCGAAACTTCAAAGTTCATGCTTTTACTTTCTCGTATATGAAGTATACAGAGAGAAAGTATTGTAATCGACAATTCGAACTCGAGATTTTGACGAATCTCCACGTTTTAGACCTCCCCGATTCCGAAAAACACAATTTTGGAATTATGTCTGTCTGGGTGTCTGTCTGTGAACAAGTTAACTAGAAAACTATTAGAGCTACGGGGATGAAATTTGGTATGTGTTTACTCATAATTTGTAGGTTTTCATCAAATTTTGGACAAACTCCGTCCACGGGAAGTCTGTCTGTCTGTCCGAGGTCATGTGAACACTATAACTCAAAAACTTGAATAGCTAGATGGATAAAATTTGGTACACAGTTTTATCATCATGAATGTAGGTCCATATCAAAGTTTGGACCAAATCCATCGAAGGGTTGATGGTCTGTCGGACTGTATAATCGCATACTTGTAAAAATTATATCTCCTAAACCCTTTGGCTTAGATGAATAAAAATTGGTATGACGGTTGCTGACATTAATTATAGATCTGTGCCTAAATTTCGTTTCAATCGATTAAAAAAATGGCGTTCAAATTGCATAATTATTTTTTATAATCCGATTCTCCATACGCATGCGTACTGGTAACAATCTCTGTGCACGCGGAAGGATTACGTTACTTTGTCCTTGAGCCGGCAAGAGTGGAACCTAGCAGTGTGTGATAGATGCTTTTTAATCGGTTCGCATCTCATTGAATATGATTCTTCACCTAAATATTTTACAATCACTATATTCTACAATGAAAAACCTTCTGATAGTATTGGATTCTGGGTTACAGTAGGTTCGAATTCTTTTATCCACGCAGGGGGAGGGGAAACAGCACCTTTTTGGGAAAGCACACGAAAAAGTTTAGGGGAGACCCCTCCCTCTGGTTATTAAATGAGTATTATAAAGTAGAAAGTGTTGAGAAAAGTGTTGAAAATCTTCTTTTTTTTCGCTTTATAATAGAAAAAATGAACATTAATACATTTTAAATTCCTCTCTTATACGAAAAATACAAAGAGAAAATATTTTAATTGTCGAAAATTCGACCTCGATATTTTGATAATTCTTAACGTTTTAGATTTCTTTGGGATCTAATTTAATTATGGGTCCATCCACAAATGATGTCTCGTTTGGAGGGGGGTTCGTGAAATTGTGACAGTTTGTGACAGGGGGAGGGAGGGGGTAACAAGAAGTGTGACATCACACATTTTGGTTAAAATAAAAACATTTAAAATCAGCAGATTAAATTTTGAAATTACCAGAATTTGGGGTATTTTTTTAATCGGGGCTAAAACAACTTTCATGTGATTGTTTTCTTACTTATATTCCTTTCTTTTCGAAAACTGCATTCCGGGTAGGTTCTGAGAATATGGTAGCAGCAGAAATTCTTCACCATTAGAAGAAAACCTCCCCCTGTCACACCCTTGAAATGTCCAACAGAAGATACCCCCCACATACACACACACTTGGGTGAGTGGAAGAACTGGTAGCGGCACAAACAGGTTGATTTTACTAAGGCATTTTTTTTTTTAATTTAATCTGTTTAAGAGTATTTTGTGTTCATAAAGTAAAGATAAGATTTAAAGCAAAATATATCATATTCCAAAATACTACCGTTTTCAATTGCTCTTTTATATTAATATTTTATTACTATTGTATAATAATCATGTTTTTTGTTGTAAACCTTAATCTTATTTCAAACAAAATAAGTACACGTATAATCATTATTACTGTTATGCTCACAAATGTCATTAAAACACATAGTTAAAATTTAAAAATAAAATTTGAAATATGATCTATAACGTAGTGCTTTGTTTCTGAACTGCAAGTATATGTTTATGTAATATAGCGTGACATGTGACAAGGGGGGGAGGGGGTATGGTAAAGTGTGACACTTTGTGACAAATGGGGGGAGGGGGTCAAAAATATTGAAAAAAAGTGTGACATCATTTATGGGCATCCCCTTTTCCCAAACTAGCTATCTTGACTACATTATGCTATCAAACTTATATTATTATTATATTATTATCTATCAAACTATTATCTGTGACGTTTTGGTGATTATGAAGTTGTTTCAGTCTAACTGTCAGACCATCTGTCTATCCGTCTTTAAACATGATGGTTCAGAAGCGGAAGAGTTAGACAAATAATTTGGAAATTTGGTTTTTACACCAGAATTGTAGATCTTTATGAATTTTGGATGAAATTCTTCAAAGTATCAGCCTATATGTCTGTCTGTCCGCATGCATGTGAACATGGTACTGTAAAACTTGGATTAACCGTCACCATCTGGCTCAGGGACTGTGACGTATAAACCGAATAGACGAATAACAGAAATCTCTTAACACATACTGTTCAGCAACGGATTCCGAGACTACCACTTTTGGACGATTTCACACCGGAAAGGGGTGTTAGGCAATGAGTCATATGAGTGCATTTCCGGAGTTCTTTGTTAGGTCACGCTCAGTAAAATGTAAACATCACCCTTCCGTTCTTCACTTTCCCTCTATTTTGATGAAAATAACTCCGTCCGGCTCATGCGCAAAAGCGCGGAGGGCTTCCGAATCCGTTGCTAAACAACTCACGTGATTTCTCTGCTGGCTTGGGATGAAAATGTAAATAAAATCCTTTTAAAGTGAATAATACACACATATTGTATTTAATTTTAATCAACATAAACTTCAATATAGAAGTAGTAATGTAAGAAATATATTGTAATACTATAAAACTTCGACGATGACGTACCTTTTAGACGATGAAGTACCTTTTAGACGATGAAGTACCTTTTAGACGACGACGTACCTTTTAGACGATGGCGTAGCTTTTAGACGCTGACGTACCTTTTAGACGACGACTTACCTTTTTGACACTAACGTACCTTTTAGAGGACGATGTACCTTTCAGACGATGACGTACCTTTCAGAGGATGTCGTACCTTTTAAGCACTAACGTACCTTTTAGACGATGACGTGCCTTTTAGACGATGATCGACAAAAAGAGTAACGGTTAATCGAAGTTTCACTGCAGTTCAAAATTTCAAAGAGCTGGATAGATGATATTGATACGTGTACGGTTTTATAACCAGAATTGTAGATATGTATCAAATTTTGATCCGAATCTGTCAAATAGTTGATTGTCTGTCTATTCTTGAGTATTGCAAGCACCAACTCAAAGATGCAGAGAGGCAGGGATATGAAATTTAGTGTGCAATCATTAAACGAAAATTTTAGATCAGTGTAGAATTTTGGGACAAATCGCTCAAAGGATAGAGGTATTGTTCCGAATTGCATAGGTGAATGAAAATGAAACCAGCAGGAGGGACATCCCCAAAACTTTCTCGCATACGAATAACACAGGTAGGGGAGGGGGAAATACACAGAAGGCGGAAAATGTGCGGTATTCCCTAAGGTGGGGAAGACACTCGATCCAGCGTTCGCAACTTTTTTTTTTTGTGTGTAGAATAGAGAAAAAAACCAAATAGGAAATTTGAATGCCTTTTTTTAAACCGATTTAAACGAAAAATTGAAGACCAATCTGCAATTAGGGTTCCAAGACTACATACGAAATTTCACTTATCTAAGTAATTTTTTAAAGAAGTTATGCCGTTCAAAAGTATGCTATTATACAGACAGACAGACGGTCAACCCTTTGACGGATATGGTCCAAAATTTTATACGGACCTACATTTCTGATGAAAAAACTGTGTACCAAATTTTATCCATCTAGCTATTCAAGTTTTTGAGTTATAGTGCCACATGACCGCGGACAGACAGACAGACTTCCCGTAGACGTATTTTGTTCAAAATGTGATAGAAACCTATACATTATGTTTAAAGACCACATACCAAATTTCATCCCCGTAGCTCTAATAGTTTTCGAGTTATCGTGTTCACAGACAGACAGACATAATTCCAAAATTGTGTTTTTCGGACTCAGGGAGATCTAAAACGTGGAGATTCGTCAAAATCTCGAGTTTGAATTTTTTGACGATTACAATATATACTTTCTCTTTGTATACTACGTACACGAGAAAGTAAAAAGTTCAACCTTGTTGTAGTGGATTTCTCATGTGTGGTTCATATGTCCATATCCAATAATAATCCAATTTGTCTTTTATGGTTTTATTGACACACACAGCACCACTACGACATTTATATATACAAGTAAAATCACATGGCTTATAGCCGGATCAAAATCTACACCCGCTCGGGGGTAGGGTCAAAAGGAATCTGAGGATGAATCCCTGCGGGGGTGGGGATGACAGTTCTACTTTTCCCTTTCTGGGGATTACTGTAGTCAAGTTGCCACACTTGTCATCCGACTGCGGTTCAAAATGACGAGGTTCAAATGACAAAATCAAATCCCAAAATAGCCCTTGTGTTTCTTCATAAAACGGGACGTTAATATATAACTAAACTAAAATCATCTACTAAATCCAAACGCAACAAAAATATTATCTGTCGATATCACACGTTTTTAAATAAGGCGCAGAAGTTGATTTTCAAGTGATGAAACCTCAGAGCGGCAATTTAAATGAAATCCCCCTCCCTGAAAGTTTTTATTATTATTATTTATTTATTTATTCAATTTGAACCCAAGAAATTCTTCCATGAGACTGAAATTATTTTATCATCCGTTCAATTCTGTTCCAAAAAATTCTGTACTGTTGTTTTCCTGCAAGAAATCGAACCTCACAAAGAAAACCGTTTTACAGAATCTGACATTTCCGAGGAATTAAATTAACAAACAGCACATTCTGTAGCTTAGAAAGTGACGTCACGCGCAACCGATGACGTCAACCACTGGCGGCCGTCGAAGAGATCCGACTTCCCAACAGAAGTTTGTAGCTAAATTTGGCATCACTATAATAGAAAGCACATGCAACAATTATAAGGAGAATGAGGTGTACGTAGGGGGTAGCGAGCGAAAATGGGTGGTCAGTTTTATTTATAGCCTTCCACAAATTCTTTATTCATTCGAAATTTCTCGCATTTTGTCTCTGATGCGTATTTAGCAGTAATTTAAAATACAAATAAAGCTTTTGATTCTTAATGGAGTTAATTCATGCTCAGTGATATGATTAGTGATCCATATAAATTCTAATTTTAAATTTACTTCATTTCGTAGAAATATTACCTATTGCTGCTCGTAACATTTATAGTCATTCTTTGAAATATTTAATTATCCTTGCTCTGTATTTTTACTTTCTCGTATACGGCGTATACAAAGAGAAAGTATTGTAATTATCAAAAAATTCGAACTCGAGATTTTGACGAATCTCCACGTTTTAGACCTCCCCGGGTCCGAAAAACACAATTTGGGAATTATGTCTGTCTCAGTGTCTGTCTGTTTGTGAACACGATAACTCAAAAACTATTAGAGTTACAGTGATGAAATTTGGTATGTGATCTTTACACATCATTTTTAGGTTTCTGTCAAATTTTGGACAAAATCCGTCAGTGGGAAGTCTGTCTGCTTGTATGTCCGTTGTCATGTGAACACTATAACTCAAAACCTTGAACAGCTAGGTGGATAAAATTTGGTACACAGTTTTATCATCATGAATGCAGCTCCGTATCAAAGGTTGGGCCAAATCCGTCGAAGGGTTGACTGTCTGTCTGACTGTTTAATCGCATACTTGTAAAAATTATATCTCCTAAACCTTTTGGCTTAGATAGATAAAAATTGGTATGACAGTTGCTAACATTAATTATAGATTTGTGAACAAATTTCGTACCAATCAGTTAAAAAAGGGGGTTCAAATTGCATATTCAATTTTTTAAATCCGATTCTCCATGCGCATGCGTACTGGCAGCAATCTCTGTACACGCGGAAGCTATGGAGCGAATTACGCCACTTTGTCCTTGAGCCGGCAAGAGTGGCGTTTTAATCGGTGCGCATCTCTTTGAATTTGTTTCTTTACCTAAATATTTTACAATCCCTATAATCTAGAATGAAAAACCTTCTGGTAATCATTGCATTCTGGGTTACAGTAGGTTCGAATTTTTTTTATCCATGGGGGGAGGGGAAACACTATCTTTTTGGAGAAAATTTAGGGGAGATCACTCTCGCTGTGTGTGTGGTTTTGATAATAAAATATGAGATTTTAGATTGGAACGTTGATTAAGTTTCTTTCTTTTTAATTTGTTCGCACACGAAGTATGCGAAGAGAAAGTATTGAAATCATCAAAAAAGTCGACAGCGAGATTTTGAAGAATATCCACGTTTTAGACCTCCATGAGTCCGAAAAAAACAATTTTGGAAATATCTTTATTTGTCTGTGAACGTAATAACTCAAAAATTCAAAAAAAAAAAAAATAAATAAAAATAAATAAATAAATAAAACAAAATAAAATTTAGTTTGTGGTTTTACCACTAGACTTTCGGATCTTGAAGAAATTTTGGACCAAATTTGTCAAATGGTTGACTTTCTGTCTATTTGCATATTATTATTTATTATGTTATTTTTTTATAATTAAATATAATTTTATAATTAATAATTAAATTGCATATGAATATTGCTTCAAAACGGGACGTTAATATGACAAACAAACCATCCACTTAGTTTGTTGCGTCTTTCAAATATTTGTTCACAGGCAATCCGACAGCCAGACATAATTTGAAAAATTGTTTTTTTTGCAATTAGGGAAGTTTAAAAATTGGAGATTCATTAAAATCTCAAAAGCGGATTTTTCGACAATGACAATACTTCCCCCCTGCGTACTTCGTATACGAGAAATAACTCATCATTCAACTCATCAAATCTGTAACAAAATTTTGATGAGGCATTATTGTTAGTTTATCTTATCTTATCTATTTTTATCGTCATTCTTTCTTATCCTCTTTTCAAAGGACTTGTTTGAGACACCTGTGATTATCAAATGTTTTGGAAGTGGTTGCCAATTTTTCTGTTAATGCATTGTTAGCCCAGTGATTGTTCTTGATTTATTATTCTTGTTAATTGGAAGATAGTCAAAAGTCACCCTGAAAAATAAGACGGCTTGCAACTTTCGATTTGGGAAAGTTCCATTTACGTTTGGAAAAATACAAAAGCGTTCTATCCGATCCACTTTTTTTTATTTAAAAACATAATTTAATGGGAAAATGTTAGATAAATTAGGTTTTAAAGCCTCATTTATCTCATGTGATGTTTCATGGTTAGTTTAGTTTAGCTATATTAAGGTCCCGTTTTGAAGCAACACGAGGGCTATTTTTTGACGGAACTTTTCATTTTGAACCACGGTCAGATGACGAGGACAACACCTGAGCTGGCACTCCCTTTTTTTATTACAATCGGCGCTCGTTATAACGACCCCCTGCGACCCATAGCAAAAGGTCTTTATAGCGAGTGGTCGCTATAGTGGACACATGCGCGCTCAGCAGTTCCAAATAAATAGGCGATTTTTAAAGGGATTCCAACTAAATACTCAACTTATTTTTTGTCGTTGGTATTAAAAATAAAATTTTATCAATTAAAAATATATTTCTAAAATAGATTTTAAAGTAGAAAATAAAGGGTGTTATATACTTCCAAAACATTTATTTTCTAAGGAAAAAATCAGAAATGGTTGTTTGTCTTTTCTGCAGATGTGCTTTTTGCAAAACATTATTTTCCATTTCAGTTAAAGATGATAAATAATGCTCTGCCTTTAAAAAAAAACATTTTAAAGTCTCAATAGCGCTTGAAACGTTTTTTTTTTTTTTTTTTTTT